>QVRM01006451.1:87500-275000 GCA_003439945.1 Dermanyssus gallinae
TTTTATATGTTTAGTGTGCTTCGCAGATGTCGCAGTGCAATCGTATAACAAGACAAATATAGTTAAAATCATTAGCTATTCTAATTTGCCCAAACTACGACTTTATGTACATTGCTATTAGGACACTTGGCCTGTTTTGATGTAATTCTGTTTGCGATCTGACATTTGCGAAACCTTGAAAAATGTATATTTATTATTTGCAATAAATATGTCAGTACACATAATCCAGAACGTGTGGGTAATCTTTAACGAAGCTGGCTACTGTTTCGTGTGGCATCTGAACAATAGTAGATGTCTTGTCCAACAGCCATGTTAGAACCTTAATTCGTTTTCTTTGTGCGGCCATTTCTCGGCAACAAGACAGACAACGAATCTCCTGAGCATTTTATCCCAAAGGGCCAATACTAACGGGTTGCCGGTCGATTGCCGCGACGTCGGGTTTTGGGTGGGACGCTTTCCGTGTCGAAAAATCTCGGGCCTTCCAGAACTGCCGATAACAGCGGGTTATTTTCTGCTGTTAACGCTCGCTGAGCCAACATCATGGTACGAGATAGTCAAATAGCCGGACGAATGAATGTCTTACGACTGGCAAATTGGCATCTTAACGCTAACTATAACTTGTTCACTCCTCGCCGATAAACATAACGAACGACGTCGGCATTACAAACTGGCTAGTCGATTCTAACGGATACGTTTTTGTGAAGAAGTGTGTAGTAGCTCAGTGGCTAACATCGATTGAATTAAGCAATAGACTCTTAAAACTCCAATTGGTTAAAAGTTTGTATTACCGCACTACTACGATTGTTTGCACACTCTTTGAGCTATCTATACAGCGTCTAATTGACGAAGGCAGCTATGTATACACCAAGCTTATGATCAATCTTAACTTATGTACGGCGACACGACCGTACGTTATAGGGCGCCATTTTAGATTACAGCAACTTAAATCGTTTAAGCTTACCCTTGTAAGAGACTGAGAGAGAGAAAACTCTTTTCAGCGCAAATCGAATGTTTCCTCTGTGTGCAGAGTATATAGAGCGTATGCGAGTTATGACGCGTTTGGCTAATACGCTCTTCAACTCAATGCCCTTCCCAGAGAGTAATTGTTTTAATAAACTACTTAGCCTATTGAACGGATGTACTAAACAGTACGCAGAAGCGCTATCGGTTGCTAAACAGAACTCGGGAATAGAACAGAGAACGCCGCAATCATCCACAGAGCGCACTGTTTTTAATTATTGCATATTTGCAACCGCTTGTTGTTGTGCTGTACACATGCACGACTCTACAGAGGTTAAACACATAGGCTTCTATGCAATTAAAAACGACCTACTCCCTAGGAACGCAATTTCTCATTCAACATGTCACAAAGCTACTAGTTGCTAGTAGCTGAACATACGATAATGTATGCTAAAATGAAAGTTGTGTTTTTAAACTACACAACCTTATCAAGTTGCCGCAATACAATAAAAAAGGCATTATGTTGTAAGCATATATATATATATATATTTATATATAAAATTAACTTCGACTATGTTTGGTTCAATGCTACTGAAGTGTGTTGCAGTGGTCGGTAGTGAGAAACAAGAAACGCTTCACACAACTTTGCAACATGCAGAACCAACGTACCATATCATACGCTAACGTTGATATTTAGTGAAAACTTCTACAAGCCTAGGTGCACTACGCGTATTTGCATACAACTATTTACATACTATCTCTGTTGTTCATTCTTGCTGACCGGCGGCGTAGGCAAAGAAGAACTGACCGACTACTTTACGTAGAAGGAAGCCTGAATTTGAAAATCCTCTAGTCGGTAATTCCAAAGCTTACACATGTGGAATTATATATATTGGAATAATATATATGATGACATGTAATGAAGTCGCGTCTGCATGGTTTAAGGTAGTTATTGAATTCTCTCAATTGACAATCTAAGCAGACAAGCTAGCTCTCGCCGACTACACCCCAATGTTGTTGTTTACCGTTTCAACTAAATGTTTACGTAGGCATATGCCAACGGCCACTTCAGCTCTAATGTACAGGGCAATCAACATTTTCGGCTGTCTTAGCCAAGCTGTCAACGCAAAAAAGCCGACTTGACATTGTTTCTCGGGTCCCTGCAGAAGGCTCTGGGTACACCCCACCTTTCTGCTTATTTCGGACCAGCAGATTTTGCTCTTTCAAACCACGTCAAATGCCTGGCCATCAACACTAAATATAAAGCTAAAATGACAGTGCCACCTTGATGGTACTGCTCCGAAATGCTACAATATTATCTCTGCGTGGGACGAATGCGATTTAGCGTAGTTACCCGACTAATGGATTGCTCTCTGTATTCATAGCCCTGTTCTTACTTGTACTTTGTAGTTCGTGTTATTCGTTGAAGGTAAAGTATGGTGGATACTAAAAAGAGCCACAATAATACAATAATAATATGATGCCATTTAAGTCAGAATTTCAATGTGCCGTAGAGATTTGATTGACAGTCTGTACATAACGTATGACCTGCTTATAAATGATCTATTGTATGTGCTTAGGATAGCTAAGGAAGCTTTTAAGATGGCAAAGGAAGAATCGTTTTATTTGACATTTGACTTTTTCAACTGATGTAACTGCTAAATGCATATGGTGAGCCACAACTGCTAAAGTGCCTTTTGTAGTACGAAAAAGTACAGCAGACAATCTCTGGCGCGCCAGCTTCTATTTCCAAACCTGGATGGGGTCCTTGCATCCGAACTACTCGCTTTGCGCGAATCAAACATTGACTTGCACAATCAAGCCCTTGTCCATGCCTATGGCATACATGACGCTTTATTTGTATGTAAAATATTTTCTAAAATATTTTGTGATGTACTGCGACGCGACACAAGCATGCATATGTTTGAGCTGGTTGGATATGGTTATATTGTGTACATTACATACAATCGACCTCAACATAGAAGCCTACAACAGCAATGACGCCGTTTACAATGTTTTTACCTTTTGCATAGTTTACTACGCGCGTGCCCGACTCTTGTTTACTTTAGAATTGCTTTTCATATTAGTTCGATGAACTCAAGCGTTATATGGCGCTGTCCGTCAACAGACCGCGTTGCATATTTTGTATAACATATATCCGCATATAATTTTTTTAAGAAGAACTAAATAATTGTATTACCCGCCTGCAGCTCTTTTAGTAAAATTTAGAGGAACTGTATAATACAGTGCGGTTGTTTTCATGAAAAAAAGTTCTACTAATATTTAGACATTCCCCATATTTACATGTATAGGTAACAAAGCGGCGTTTTGGATCTTATCATATGCATGTTAGAGCGCGCCCAAGACTCGCCAGTAAGTGGGTCTGAGTAGTGTGTTTTATCAGGGCGGGGGCTCGCAGCTGTCACTCTGCGTACCTTGCCGCACACCCATCCCGTTTTTCGGAAGGGATTTTGATGGCAGAAACGCTGCCAGAAGCTCAATTGACGAACGAGTGCACTCGAGCAATATGGGGGCAAAGCTTCCCAGCCTTCCTCACTCTCCCCGCCTTGGCAGTGCTAGAAGGTCGCCGACCGGCCGGATCTCTGGATTTAAGGCCGTCTGGGCGTCTAGGAAACCCGGGAAAACCCCGGAGGTCCAGTATAGAGAGAGATAGAGAGAGAGGGAGAGATAGGAACCAGGAAGACACAGAAGCCGCTACAACCCCCTCCCCACAGGCGAGCCCGGGGTGTGGAGTGGGGGGGGGGGGGGTCGTAGCGGCGCCGGCGGACCCGTCGTCGGGAACGACGGCGGCCCGCCAAGAGAAAGCGAGAAGATGTTAATTTGCATACAATCTAAAAACGACGAGACTGGCGTTGTGCTGTGGCATACCAGCTGGTCGCCGTTGTTGTCGTCGCAGCAGCAGCATCGGAGACTACGGCGCCGGACTAGTTTCGCCCAGAGTTTCGCCCTACGTGTGTCCCCTTTTTCCCGTCATCATGCTCCTTCTCGTACTCCCTGCTCTTGTTTCCCTCCACTACCAGCACCAGCGCGACGAACGGAAACCTCTTCATCTGCTGCCTGTTTTTGTTGTCGTAGGCGTCGTTGTCATCGTCAACGCCCGACCCCCCTCATCTCCCGGACGGCGGCTACTGCTGCTGCTTGCTGCCACCTTTCCAGCAGTCTGACTGGGCGCCGGCACCCTCCACCCCCAGGGCAAGGTGCGGGAGTCGAAGAAGGTCGTTGTCACAGACAACGACGACAGAAGAAAATAGGCACGCTTTTGTAGCATATGTCCGTAGCATATCGCAATTTTCATAATGTAGGCCGTCTCCAAGCTGCTGGCACGACTGTAGCCGTGCCTACGGCAGTATATAGAGACAGCAGTACCAGAGTAGTAGTAGTAGTTAGTAGTAGTAGTAGTAGCAGCAGAAGCAACGTCCCCATCTTTCTTTGTATGGGGAAAATAGATGATGACAAGATAATCATCTATCATTGCAGATCCTCCTCGTGCGTGGCTCGCGGCCACAGGAACGAGTGTTTTTAGTCGTCTTATTGTATTTAATCTACAACGTAAATGGCCGCTGCTTTAATTAACGGTCGTGGTTGCTGGCCGACAGTTGTTCTTATAGGCGAAAAGTCTATTCTTTCACGCCACCGCCTTTATATGAAAAAATAAATTGTTTTAACTCAAATCTGTGCTTGCCGGCTGACAACACGCATTTTCGAAGCGGACAAAAGTAGGTTTAAGTGTCTGGCCTAACGATTTGTCGACGTGACCTATCAAGAGCCCCGGCCCTTACCCATGCTCCGGGATCAGCATCAACACGACGTTTTTATACGACTTTATTGAACAATGCGTGCGACGGGTCACTTCCCGCAGCTATATTATTTGCTAACGGAGTTCGGCCATGTGGCAAGCTGTTAAGTTGCTGTTTTATCTAAAGTTTCAGAACAACATGAACTCTAAGCATACTCGGAAGCTAACAGACTCGCAAAAATGTATACCTACCAAACACAGACACGAATTATTCGAAATTACGAAATATGCTATTAATATTGCCACAAAGCAAGCACGTTTGCGCGTAATGCCTTATAACAGACACTTACGTAATTCGTGCTATATAATAGGCACGACGTGAGGCTTAACTGATAGTTAGGAGTCAACCGTATTAAAGGACTACGGAAGAGAAAACAAATGAACATGTACGCACCTTGATCTTGCAGTTCCATTAGCCTGGATAGATATATGTCCTCTGTTTCAAGTGAGATGTAAGTGCGTACCGCCTTTTAGAGAGACCAAGTTCCCTAGCCCGTTACTCGCTTTTGTGCTAAGAGCGCAATATTAGCAGGTACATACCTAGTCGGGAGTATATTCGAATTGCAGTTTATAGCTTGCTCAAATAGCCATATGAGGGTCATGTTCCTGTTTCCCATTCGAATGAGCCGCTCACGCTTGTCGATAGGGCTGTTGCTCTTGAAAGCAGCTCGGGATCTTGCTTTGCATTATATTCCTTGCCAGGCCCTTTTTCTTCTTCTTCTTGTTGTTCTTCGTACCGATCTTTTCTTTCTGTTACTGCAACTGCAGCTGCAAAAAACACACTACAACACACTACATAGGTAACGTAACGGCAGTAAATGCAATGTTCCTTGAAAACGCCAAGGACCACGACAGAGACGACGGCGATGGCGGCCTGGTGGGCCTAGCTACAAATGATGCTACGACCTTCAAAGAAAGCAGTAGAGACGGAGCCTTGTCGAACAAAACCAGTCGAAAAACAAGTTGAAAACTAATGGTAGAACCGAAGAAGAACGAAAGGCAGCAAGCAAGTCGAGAGAAGGAGGGAGGAAACACAAGAGATAGATGCAAGATGCAAAGACGGGGTTGCTTTACGAATGCTACTGCTGTCTTTCTAAACGCGCTGCCTTGAGTTAAGTCTCGTTTGTTGCCCACGAATTCATTGTAGCAGCGCGACGAATACCGATGGCGGCCAGCAAAACCGGCGCGCCCAAATCTATGTATGTACGTTTGTACATACATAGACACGCGCACTCGAGCTCACAGTCAGCGGCTGATGGCAGAATACTGAATCTCTATGTTGCAGCAGATGAGGCACTAAGTTGGTTAGAGCAGGCCCATACCGGAGAGCATGCAAGACCAGCCGGCCAGTAACAAAAATCTGTACTGGTGTCGACGACATTTGCGTTGTCCTTACCATCGTCGTCGATAAGGACGTCCACAAGCATGGGCCACAGGACAGCGACGATCGCCCACATCCGAGGCGTTAAGTCGGTGGGTCCACCCCTTGGAAATGTGAAAGTAGCAAGTCCGCTAGATAATAGAACAGGATAAAAGGACAAGGAGGAGGGGAGGAGTTGGAGGAGAAAAAGAAGCACTTTGAGAACGAAAACGCCACGTATCGTTGCTGAGCAATCCAAATGGAACGAACGCAAACAGAAGCATGGAGTAAATTTAACGTATGTGTACGAACAGAGCACAACCTGAAACAGACGGATGAATAGATATATAGATATAATAAACTATGTAGGTGAAAGAAAACATACTGAAAGGATATCGGCTAGTCATGGAGAAGGGGGGCTGGGTGACGGGGGGGTAAAAGCGAGAAAGCCGAGAAACGCGAGAGGTATGGACAGTATAGAGATAACACATCGACAGAGAAATTAACAGGTAGAGAGGAACCCAAAGGGGGGAGAGAGGGAGAGGAAAATAACGAGCAATAAAACAGCATAAAACGATAGAAAACCATTCGCAAGGACGTGGTTACGATTGTGTATTGGTTGATGCTGTTACCGTTGATGTTGTCGCTATTGTCGCTGTTGCTGGTTCTAGTTGTAACAGCAGTCACAGTAGTAGTAGTAGTAGTAGTAGCTGTTGTTGTCGCTGGTACAACACAAGACACGGGATGCAAACGACAGCGAAGCGAAGGCGAGCGATACCACCGACCGAGAAGCAACATCGACGCCCTTTCGTTTTCCCGCCCCACTGCCACCACCACCAGCCAACAACCGCTGAACCGGTGGCGGCAGCAGCAACGAGAGCCATTAGGCGTGGAGGAGCGAGTAGAAATCGCCCACTCGCGCGACACACGACGACAACAGCAGCAGCGGACTGTGTGTTCGAAGCAGAACAGACGGACGGCGCTTGCATATCACATTGGCATAATGGTTCCCTGCTGCGGAGGCAGCGGAGCCGGAAGGAAGAGACGGCCACAACAACAACAACAGCAACAACAGCAACAATGAAGAAGAAGAAGGAACGTCTGCATTGCGTGGCAAGTACTGCGAGTGCAACGACGACAACAGCAACAGCGACATCTGCGCCAACAACGACGACGACCACCACAACTACGGACAGTCTCAGAAGCGATCGACAACCGGCCTTCTCCGTCGTCTGCCTCTTCTTCCAGCTTTTGCCCTTTTTCTGCTGTGTCCTATGCCAGCTTTATCTCCGCTCTCTCTCCCTCTTACTCTCTCTCTCTCTCTCTGACGGTTGGTACGTTGTCGTTGTCTATCAGTCTGCTGACGCTCTCATCACTGATCTCGCCTGCACGTGTCCTGCAGACACTGCTGTCCTTGCCGCTGATGTTGCTGCCGCTGAACCCTTAGGGGTTGCTGCTGCCTTTACCGGTACCACTACTATTATTTCTACTACTACTACGACGATGACGATCCACTACTATATGCGAGATACGATTCGTACTGGACGTATGCGCGACTAGTGTAACATCGTTTGTTTCCCCTCGGTGGCGAGCGAGGGGTGCGGGGGGTAAAGTGCGGCGGGAGCTGGCAGCCTTACGAGTGTGTTCGTTTGGTCCGTCCATTGGCCGCTCGAAGCGGCAGATACGGCAGAGCCGGCGAACTCATCGAGACACAGAAAATCATGCAAGTATCATGCAACGCTGTCTGATCCGATGCTGCGCGTATAAACGAGATCAGAAGCCCAGCAGGCAGAGTCCGAAGCAGGACACGAAGCGCACACGCATAAACACAACGGAGTCACGAAGAAACATATGCAGAAAATACTACTGAGCGCGGCGGCCGCGACAAATGTGTTTGGGGGCACAGAGACACCCCTCTCCCCCCATGTCAGCCCTCATCGCCCCCCCCCCATGTCAGCCCTCATTCGCTCCCCTCCCGCCAAACATAGTGATGCGGGCGGCTCGTACGAGAACCAAAGGCACAAGAGGCCGCAAGAGGCAGCACAAAAAGGGGCGGCAGGGAGACACATTGCCCGCATACTAAACAACAAAAAAACGGTAGCAAACAAACGACCAAACAGGCAGGCAGGCAGGCGAATACGGGATGCTTCTGTGGTGGTAATATCATCCGGTCATTCATCTATCTGTTTACCTATTCACGCATTCAAGCAATATCCTGACTCTGTCGATCAGATGACGTGTGTGTGTGTGCGTGTGTATGTATGTGAAATAGAGAGGAACAACAAGAGGTGAAGACAATGAGCGAGAGAGAGAGGAAACAAGTTTAGAGAGAGGAAACAAGTTTAGAGAGCGGAACAGAGAACTGACAATGAGTCAGAAAGATATTTTGGCTTGGCGACATTCTGCTGACGTGCAGCATAATGGTGGTGCCGATGACAACGTGGCACCACACGACCAGTCGGCCCGTGGCTACGCGTGGGCGGTTACCGGCGTAGCAGCCGAACCAGCAAAGCACTGCACCTATATCTGTTTAAGCATGTACAACAAACGTATGCGTAGATATGTGCGACATTATGCATACATATACATAAAAAAAAAACAGTATATATATATATATATATATATATATATATATAAAGTGGCTTCAAATGAAAAGGTACGAAACGTCGTAGCAATCAAGTTGCTTGAAATTTGAATAGCGTAGTGATCGAGAGACGCAAATGAAGTGTCTGACCAGGCATGGTAGTGCGCATGCGCGGGCCCCTGCGCATTACGGAGGAGCTAAACAGGCAGCTGTGTGGCATGTCCAATTGTCAGAGACAAAACGGGACATCACGCATCGTCACCTCTCCCTTAAAATGAAAAGCTGTACCTTTAGCAGGCAAGGTGATTCTCACAGTTTCTTTGGACGTTCAATGTTCGATAATTGTCGGAATACTCGAGCATGGAAGAATCATAACAGTGATGTGTACTGACGAAGAGGATGAGAAAGAAGGAAAAAAGACACTCCGTAGTCTACGCAACTCCATCAGTAGCAAAGAAAGTCATGTTCAATGGGGGAGCAGCTCCATCAGTTTGGTATGTCAGTTTATCAGTTTGGCAGCAAGAATATCTAAATGAAAGGCGTTTCAACTCGTACGGCGAACTGAAAGACGCAGTGGAGGAATTGCTTTTGTCACTCAGCTGCAGGAATTCTGGGAACGGGGAATTCGGTTCGTAAAACAAGACTATAGTTGTGCTCAGACCTCTGGCGATTACTTTTGATTTAAGACTTAAATTATACACACAGTGTTTCGCGTCCTTTCACTACAATTCACCATATATATATATATATATATATATATATATATACACAAGGAAAGATATCGGTTTTAGTGACGATAACAAAACTTGGCGGAGAAGTGGCTAATGACTTAATCACGATACACCCGATCAATGCGAGCCTCCATAACCATCTACAACTTCAGGCTCTCGCTAGAAGGAACAAATGCGTAGGTAGACAACACTATCAATGTCATCCTATGGTGATGATGGTGATAATAATGGTGAGCATTATCCACCAACAAACGGGCTGGCAAATAGTCTGTCTACTCGTATCGCTAGGTACAACTAGCTCCGCTGCGGATAGCCGCTTAGCTTATCACATTTCCGACGTAACGCAACGTTGCGACCGCCCCTTGCGTTGTAGCTCTTGTTACAGCTCTCACGGCGTCTACTGTTGATGACACTTTGTTGCAGTTGGTTAGAGCTGCTGCTGCTGCCGCCGCCACCGCCGCCGCCGAGCGCCGCAAAGGCAGACGTTGTCATGACACTGGGAGGGAGGAATAGAGAGAGGGCGTAAGGGAACAGAATCTCATGCAAGGAGCTCGGGAGGGTAGGGTGTGAGCGAACAGCGAATCTCCGGCCAAGCAGCGTGAGCCGAGGGTGCGTTGAAGCGTCGTCGTAGTAGTAGTAGTAGTAGTAGTAGCGAAAGGCAGAGTGCATAAAGAACGACGATGACGAAGACAGAGATGATGACGACGACGACGACGACTCACCGAGCATAGAGAGCCCTACAGAGAGCCCGCACGCAAGATCCCTCGCAAATCAGTGGACTTTCGATTCGGCCACGTTCATTAGGTTTTGCCCCTTCCCCTCGGGCTTTCCGACACGACGGGGCTTCGATCGGACGCTTGCCTCCTCCTCTCTTCTTTTGTTGGTTCGATTCGGCAGCCGATTCTCGCTCTATCGTCCTACGGCTTCCTGTCGTGTCGTACGCGATCTCTCCATCTACCTACGTCAATGCTCACCGGCGCAGGCAGCCAGGCTGGCACACAGGCTGAATTCGGCATCCGTTTTATGCGCATCTGTATTTCATTCAAATGCAAATATCAAGTTCTTTTCAAATCGTTCGTTCGCTCGCTCGCTCGCTCATTCGCCCAATCGAGTAGGGTCTTTTGCCAACCCATTTGAAAGCAGGCTATTCATATAGCCTATACAAAATTATATATATATATATATATATATATATATACATATATACACCTATTAAATGTAACATAATATATATACACTAAACTAAACAACATTTTATACAGTAGACACACGACACAGTAACCACCATAAGCGGCGGCGTTGGCAGCTTCGATTCGAATGCTAGTAATATAGCAGTTCACGCTTGTCGCAGTGGCCATGAGAACCTTCACTGTACGACGTGTGGTAGCCGTTGTAATAGTGCTGGCCGAGGCGCGACAGCAACAGTGCCTGAACTCGCTGCAATATTGGTGCGTGGCCAAACACGGCAAGCAAATGTGTTGCTGCTTTCTCGAGATCGACTGTGCCCAGGAACCCCCGGGCCTCCAGGCCATACCGATCATTGGCCTGCCAAGTTCGACCAGCCGCCGGCATATCCCAGCACACGGACAGGGCCTTGCTGCATCTAGCAGCCCGGTGCTGCAATGCGGCTGGCTTATTGTGACATGCGTCATGTTACGTCGCCGTGCATTCCGGCAAATATCGTGTGCTGTGCGGAACACCGTTGACGGTTACAGCTGGTTACAGCAGGCGGCAGGCGGCAATAGTAGTAGCAGCAACAACAACAACCAGATCGAGACTCTTACAGGCGAGAGGCGCCGTGATTATTATTGACGAGTAAATGTTGCTTTTTCAATCGACCTGTTGTCTGTTCGAACAATTGCCTACAGTTTCGTGATTGGCTGTCCCTTGGCATTACATACCAGTATGTAGTTTGATAGAAGCTGAATATGTTGTATTTTTTCTCTTTTCTCATTCGCGCTTAGCTTCTTTTGCTCTGGCTGTCTGTCTGTTCCGCCTTCCCTATGTACCTCGCGTGCCTTTCAAACAACCACACACATCGTAGCAACGGGCATCGCATGCCTAACTCTGTAATAGTAATAATAATAATAATAATAAAAACTATCATTATCATCATTTGTGCAGATATGAGCGCATACAAGTCGAGGAACCCAGGATTGTATGAAATGTTTGTGAGTTTCTGTTCTAGAAACATACTGAGAAAATAACGCAGGGCACTGTGGGCAGCGTCTGAAACGACGACCAAAAGAAGCCTTACAGCGTGCACACCACGGCAGTAAATTGCGTAGTACAGAAACGCCTGCACTCTACAGCAGCCATCCCTAGAACTCACTAGCGGCTGGATCGCGGGTAACAATGCTGGCCCGCAGACACTCAAAAAACATTTAGACCGGCGGATCCAAGCCCACTAAGTGAAGTGCGGTCTGGAACCGGAAGCGGTGGATCACGTACAGTAGTTTGAAATGCAACACAGCTCTGCTCCATGACCACGAGTTACTTCAACAACTGAACCTGGCTAATGACAACAGTCACGACATCATTCGAGAGATGACGGGCCCTAACGGCCCGGGAAAACTCAACCTAAGTTATCCGTACAGACTACTCGTTCCGTTAGGTCCGGGTGTCGCTATGCCGAACGCATGAGGCTTCCCGGAAACGCTGGAATAAACACATGTCATAGTGATACAGCAAACATTTGCAATATTGCTATGTCTAATGCTAACATACTGACTAGTACTGCAGGAATACTAGCCTTAACTGAAACACTGTGGTACACAGCGTGCGTACCGGAGTTCTGTACCTTGTTATCTCGGCTGTTAGAAGTGATCGCTGTTTGTTTAGCTTGTCGTTGACAATGAGCCGTTAAATTCGTTGCTGATAAATTGTAGCAAATATTATGGTTGAAAAATGTCAAATTATATTGGATTTCGGCGATACCGGGGTGGCCTTAAATACCTGAGTTGAAGTAAGGTTCTAGGTCAATGGCTGGTTAACGTCAAATTATTTAATAGGCACGCCATTTTTCGGAGGTTCCGGAGAATGCGGCAGGCATATGCTTCTATTCTAAATAAATGTGTGGCTAAAATCGAACCTGACATTTTATCCATCAAGTGCGTTAACCGCCTCAACTCATCCGGCAATTACTAGTTAAGGTAGGGATACACTGATGTTTAGTCTCAACCGGCAATCCAAAGGAAACGGATCGGTGCGGCAAAGCGCGATGTTGATTTGCCATGCCGAATGATTTCACATTGGTAGCCGCTCGTGTGGGCAATAGTCATGGACGGCCACTATATCGCTTACGTCCACCTTGTGAAAGCCCTCTCGTTTTGTCACCGTTCCCCCGCCCCTCTGTCGCCATCTGTCCTCTCTGTCTTACTTAGTACTTGAGTCAATAGGTAGACAGGTTTACACCAGCCGAATGGTGGGAACCATTTCGGTTAGACCGGCTAGTCTCTCTGATTGACTGAGTCTCCGGCCTCTCGACTGCCACTCGTCGTTATATGATGAAGCCGCTGAAACAACCATCACTACTGTCACTACCGCGGTTATCGTCCCCAAATGATAATGCTACCTCCCCCCCCCCCTGCGACGTGGAGAAGCAGTGGAAAGGGAAACCGGCGTCGGAACGGGTCTGGAAACGACTTGAGATTCCGCAGCACACTGCAGGTACAGCAGCAACAGCACATGCACCGATGCCTCAACGAGAGACAGAAGCACAAGCACAGAGATGGTCCAGCGAGGGGACTGATGCCTGACTCCCCTCTCGCCTAACGGCTCGACGTATTGGCCGTCGAGCCGAAACACGAAGAGTTAGAGTGGTTAGGTCTCTAAACCGCCCGCACACTCCGAGGAGAGAGAGAGGGGATTGGGGAAGATTCTAGCTAAACAACAACAACCACCGAAGGTTACTTTCTCATATTGTCGTCGGCACACGATGCTCGCTCGATACCAGCGTGACATTCCAACCGATGCCCTGAAGCTGGCAGACGCAACACGTCGACGCCGCTTTACGACTATGCCTGTACACTTGGCGCTGTGCAGCATAACGCTTCTGAAGTAGTGAGCGCTGCGGGCGCTGTTGCTGGCCCATTATATAAAGCTAGTCCTCACCAACATGCATATAGGTAGAGTTCTTGGCTTAGTATTCTTCTTCTTCCTGAATGAACCGCGCGTAGCATGCAGATAGCGTACAAGTCGTGTTTGTTCCGATTACGTGCGGCCGCAGTACTCTTGGATTTATCCCTTGCCTGATTAGTATTTGGCACCCTAGCTGCCGTCAAGGTACAACGCATGCCACGCAACGGTGCCTTTATCTCTCTCTGTTAGAACTGACTCGTCTTCGCTTTGCTCCGGGGCACCGCCGATTTCGGATTGTTAGGCACTGGATGTGACGTTGCGCTGACAAGCCAGATCGGATCTGCCGCTGCTGGATATCCACCACCTGCCGTCCTTAAACTCACCGTTTACAGTGCTCTTCTCTTTGTGAGCTTCTGGGTACAGATAAATGGCTGTCACTCTGTGTCGCGCCGACGAACGTCCCCGGGGAAGACTGGCGAGAAATGGGATGAACGTGCCAGTCGGTTAGAATTGCGGTTTGCTTTATTCCCTTCTCCTACCCCCCCCCCCCCCCGCCTCTATCCATCCCCTTCGGCTGTCTCTGGGACTCTCCTGGGAACGAAACATGCACGCACGCAAAATTCAACCACGGTTCTTACCGAGCTCGAAACGAGACGTGCGGTCGCAGTTAGCAGGTCTTTTCTTCTATTCATAGCGAGACCATCAAATACTCTCCTTTGCTTCCGCAGGCAGAGTCCATCTGAGCGTCACAGTGAAACCGCAGGCTCTTAGGCTTCAAAACAAGCCATGCCCACCAGAGCCGCGAAGGGCCCCGGCATTAGAACGTCTGAATTTGTACGTTACTTCCGTACGTTTCGATTAGAAAGTCGCAGGTAGAAATAAGTATGCTAACTCACATTCTAAGCGCAGCATGTACATCGTATAGCTTTGCATAGGTTACCTATGAAAATCGCTAGGCTGAACATTTTTGCATGCACTCCACCAGTTGCGTCATCTTGGAGGCTAGCTTTACCATGCCTAGAGCAAGACAGTAGACATTAAAGTGTACCCATTATTTAAAGCTATATACAATAAGTACTATACAGAGCTTTCCCAAAACGCCAACTGTCTATAAGATTGGGAAATTTAGTCACTGTGGTGATCTGTGAGGGTTCGGAGACAAATAGCATAACTCGCAGCAGTGAGAGCAATGTAAGCTTCAAACAAAGGTAACACGAACAACATTATTTGTGTTATATTGGACACAAGACTCGTAGTGTGCACCCGTGGCACATTATATTACCTAGAAACCCTATTTTTTAAGCAGCAACCGAAGACGGCGCGGGTTTGTGCGTTTGCTTCTCTTTGTGCCTGAGAGTTAAATCTTTCGATGTTAGACTGTTTGCCAAATGGATCCTCATCCGATGCAACAACGTATGTGTATCTCTAAACAATAATATTTCTAAACAAAATATACATAAAAGGGAGTTACATTATTAAAGAACTCACAAATTGCACCACATCTTTGGCAGTCAAAACGTTCCAAGCGCATCAACCGCGAAGAAATTAATTGAAAAATTTAAAAGTCCGTGCACAGCGAAGAGATTTTGTCAATTTGATAACTGAACGATTAGTTGTTCAAGTAAGTCATCTCCTGCCCCCTTTAAATTAAGCCAATTTTCATGTAAATTGCTTTGTACATAAGCAAAACTGTTGCATTTGACAAGTTGCGAGAAACAAAAAAGCGTTAAATGAAAAGAAAACGCATCTCAAACGTTTGGTGCGGATTTTGAGCCTGAGGCATTATTTGACAACTTTTCTTCGAAAACCCTACCGAGAAGCCACAAACGATCAATAGTGAGCGATATCGGAGCGATTTAATAAACATTTGTCCCTCTTCTGGATGCTATGCGTTTCAAGGACGTCGTTCCAATAGGACGATGCCACCTGCCGCACTCCACATGAAACAATCGCATCACTGCCTGAGTATTTCGAGGTCATACAATTCTCTTTTGGTTTTCCTCTCTCTGGAGCTTTTTGTAGTCACAAGTTTATGCCAGCAAAATTATGACCACATACGCCTTGAAGCAGAAGGTCAGACACTGTATCACTGAAATCCAGTCAAAATTATACCAAAACGTGATCGAACGATCCTGTTTAAAGAGTGCTAACGTGCCAGCAAAGCCGTGGAGGAGCATTTTATAGACGCGTTGTTGCACCACATAATGCTTACCTTATGAATAAATAAGTATTTCTGTAGTAAAAGTTTAATATTGTTGCCAATTAAATGTTTCGCGCTTGTAGGCACACCCTGTATATCTATCTGTACGAAGCACAAATTTGTACACAAGGGAACCCAAACGCCTGATTAGGGTATCTCGGGCAAATCACACTGACCCAGACACGCGCTAGTCCATGCGCCTCGTCGGCCCAATTATCACTAGGGGACGCTATTTGACGCTTCTACGGTCACCGTCCAGCACAGGTTGGTCGAGTTATAATAGCTTAACCCTCGTCCTGACGGCCTCAACCTCAACTTAACGGTACAGCTGCAACCAAATCAACCTCTCGAAATCGTAGGCTTTGTTTCGCTCCATTCGTAGCTGTAATAGGAATGTAGTGGTCGCAATCATTTTAGCCGCAGTAGTATAAAACGGTCTTAGCCGCAGTCGTAATACGCCCGCCAACCATTGCATCTATTGCTGCACTGGCGCTGCTACAGCTAAATAATTCAACAGGAATAACTGTGGCTGCTGCCTGCATCTGGGTATGTGTGTTCAGCCCTGCAAGCTTAGACTTGCATTCCTATTAGTACTAGATAGCTACTTACGACCGGTGTGTGTGTGTTTTCGACTCGTTAGCGTTCTCGTGTCTCGGGATGACGGGATCCGTGCGTCGTTTAGACGTTTCGAATATGCGTCTCGCAGCCATAGGCCGACCCACGACCAATTACTAAGTAATCGTTAGGATCTTATATAACTAGACGCCTCGTTTGCAGACCTACAGCTTCTGTCACCTGCACTACTTTGATTGACGACTGTCACTACATAATGGAGCACATGTTTCTGCAATCTCACAAAACCGTATCACACCTTACCGCCGTATACCGTCTCGGCGCGGAGCGGGACGGTGAGCCTATTAGAATTAGGTACATACAGGCTATGATGTACCTGTGTGGTAGGCCTTGCACAGGTTATTTCCTTTTTGGCTATTCGGTTGCAGTATGAGTCAAACGAGAGCACGTTTGTCACCACGTCCATGTCAATGGAGCAGAATCCAGTCGAATAATGAAGCAAGTGAAACATTTAATCTCTTTAACGCGCCATGTTACTACATGGTGGGATATAGGAGGAGTAGGCCCAGCTCTCGCAGGTAGGAGGAGCCACGATGACTTCATTGAGGAGTTGACAAGCTTGTCTACAGCTAGCTGCGAGCTACGGACTTGTGGTGCCGTCGTGGCTGTAGGAGGGTAAAAGGGTGGAGTTTGCTCAGCTGAGGTTGCGCGCTAATTGTCTTTTGTTCATTGAGTCGGGTCTTTACAGCGTCTCTCGCTCACCTCACTCCGTTGCGTCACCCTGATTGATCGGATTAGATAGACCACCCCCCATTGTAGCGTTGCCGCGACGACTTGTTATGTAGCTGGTCGCGTAGGCAAGGAAGGCACAGACGCTTTACCGCCCAAAAGCCGACCTCGTCTCTGTCATGGGACCGAATCGTCTTTCGCTGATCGAATGGGGAGGTTTCATCACATGAACGATCGAAGTCTCTTTCCGCTGGACTCTCCCATCTTTGTTGTATATCTCTCTCCTGTGTTGTATATCTCGACCATAATTTTTAGTCAGCGTATTTTGTAGTCGTAGGGCTTGTTAAGCGCCAAATCAACCTCTCATTGTAGGCTTTGTTTCGCTCCATTTATAGCGTTCTTAATAGGAATGTAGTGATCGCAATCATTTTAGCGGCAGTAGTATAAAATAACGGTCGTAGCCGCAGTCCTTAGACGCCCGCTAACAATTGCATTGCTCGCGACCATATCATCCGACTCTAACGGAAAAATGATTCGACTTGAGTTAATATGGTTAAGAGGAGCGAACATGTCATCAATCAGTCTTACCACTCGTGTTACACATTTGTGTATAGTCGTGCTGCATGCTTATCGAGTCGACCTATGCGGTGAGTCTCACTTCGAGGTGCCAACGCTACTGGGTCGTAGCTTCTGAACGCCCTCAGTAGTAGTAACAGTAGTGGGCCCCCATTGTTCATGGCTGGTTCAAATCTTAAAAATAGACGTTGTTGATACCTCTGCAATTTTATTTCGTATTACAGCAAGTAATAGAGTAAAATCGATATATAATATATATATATATATATATATATATATATAGATCAAATTTTCTTGAATTTAGTTTCAGGCTATCAACCCACAATAGGCTATCAGGGCTCAATAGGGGCGTACCGAGAGCTTCCGCCGAAAGGGGAACGTCGCGATTTCTGGCCAGATCGTGGGTGAATACAAAGAGCTTCGTTGCACATAATGTCTTGCGTGAGAATGTACTCAGTCTTCCGCCGGCATACTGTCGGCGATTAAGCCAAGGTACACATCCTTTGTCCCCTAGAAGACTGCAACGAGTGCTACAATATATATATATATATATATATATATATATAGTTATATATATACATATATATATGCATGATTTCGACAAGTTTTTGTCGGAAATTTTCCCCACAAGGGAAAAGCAGCAAGAAACACGACAGTGATCCAGGGTATCTGTAGCAAACGATGTCCAGTAGTCGCCGAAGTGTTAGAGTAGCATTACCACTCGCAGTAGCTGTTGTCGCAGCCTGGCGTCGCATCGCATAGCTGGCAGAGTGGACTTAGACCGTCGGGCGGCGCATCGTATCCGCCCTGGTCGGTGGCCGTTGTACTAACTTGGCGGCGGCTGCCACTGCTGCTGCTGCTGCTGCAGCAGCCTCCTCTGTTGCTAACGAGTTCGCATACCCCTCTGGGGAGATCTTAGCAGCCTTGCGTGCCTTCTTTTTCCTTCGTGCTTCTCGCCGCATTGCCGTCATCGCCGTCTACTTGTTCTTCTTTCTGGCAGCTCCCAAATTTGGCGCCACGGTTAGCCGTGAGAGAATGTTCGGTCCCGACCCTAGCCCCGCCGCCCTTCGTCCAACGCCAAGTCCGTTCCCAAGTTTCCTCAGCCTGCTGGTCCGTCCCCCCAAGTCATGACGGCGCCGCCGTTGGCAGGGCGGCTGGGGCTGGCCTTCCCTCCAATGGAAGAGTCGTTACCGTTCATCGTCGTCGTTGGACCTTCTTCCTCTCGTTCGGTAGCAGCAGCAGCAACAGCAGCAGCAGGCTTCTTGGAGCCGGCCGCATTTGGCAGCCCCAGCTACGTCCTACGTCGACACCGTCATTGCGCGTCCGTCGAAAAGGTCGGCCAACACCGACGCCGATAGCCAAAGCAACTGGCCCTGGTCGTAGAACCAGCTAACCGATCGACGACTCCTGCGCCTCTAACCAACAGACGATCTTTCGGACTTACTCAAGGATCACCAGCTCGCCGCCTGATCGCTTCTACATCGTTTGCGTCTATTATGCCAGTCGACGAGCAAAACGCGTAGACATAAACGCCCCACCCAACGATGACCAACGGGATCGTACGTCGCCAGTACGCTCAAAACGGCGTCGGCACCCCGTCTACTTCGGCATCATACAGCAGTGGTGCTGGCGGCGGGGACCGCGGAAGACGGGCCACCGAGCCACAAAAGCCTGGCTCACGAAAAAGTCTTTCGTGTACCAAAAGCCGCCGCTTGCTACAGGCAATGAGGCAACCAACTAGGATCTCGGAACAGCAACGGGATCACCACGGCCAGTTTTGGACGCTTGTCTTGTTTGCTGCTGTGTTGTCTGCCTCTACTACTACTACTACTACTACCACGTCTGCGGTTCTAGTCTTTGAGATGTACGCTTACAACAACGCTTGGTGTACTAACAACGTTGGTACGATAATAGAATTGCAGCTTAGCTAGCGTAGTGTGTCGTCCTTCTATCTACATCTTCTTTGCCATTTGGTTTTAGAGACTTAGGTTCAGAGGCTGTCAAGTAGCTTTACCCACGCGGTGTCTGAAACCACGTTTGTGTCTGAGATGTGTCTGCTTACAGCGTACATTCGTAACACTGTCTAGACGGGCAAGGCAAGCCGTTGTCCGGGCGTTTAGGCAAGAAGGCACATCATGAATCTTTGCGCTTCAAGCAACAACCCAAGTTTAAAGCGACCCCAATTTGCAAATGTTGATATCCTGGAAACAGGGGAAACCCGCCGATCTACTTCCACCATAACCACCACCCACTGTCACCCGGCTCGGCATCTTGGAGGCATCGTCGGGCACTAAGCCTCCATCGAGAGTCGTCCGTCGATGTCAGCCATACACGTACATACATACATTCCAAGCCTGTTGAAACGAATGTTGGCCGAGTCCTGACAAGTATCATGGCTGTCAGCACTCGGCGTTCAAGCGTTGTTCACTGCCTCTCCAGCTGCGTCTATGTCAAGGCAAGGCAACAGAGGAGTTTCGTCAAACGCAATACTAGTTGTTGCTATCGCCACTGCGACTACTACTACTACTGCTGCTACTACTGGTGCTGCCCCTGCTGTTGTTGCTCTTGTGTTAACTTCCGCCCGACTATTCCCCTTTCTGTCCCACTCCCTGACTGAGTCTGTCTGATTTTTCGTCTTCCCGAGAGATCTCGTGCTCGGCCTTCTTTCCCTCGGCCGGTCTAAGCAAACCTTACCGTCTGTCAGACCAATAAAGCTAAAAGCCCTGCGTCTGCCGACTGCATTTGGTTCACAGGAGTATAGTAAGAGGAGTCGCTCCTTGCTCCCGCTGCCACTGCACGACGGCGTCCCGTGTGGGTGGGTGGGTGGCTGAAGCGGCGTTCCTATGGGAGCGAGCGCAAAACAAGAAAAGCAAGAGTTGGGAGAGAGACTAGGGGGGGGGCGGGTAAACAGGCAGTGATCCTGTCTGTTTTGATCCAAGAGAAGCAAGCCAACACCGGGTGGAAAAGGGAGGGGTGGTGGAAAGAGAATGGAGTTGAACATCAGGAACCAAGAAAGCAGGACAGCGCAAAGAAAGAACAAGAAGAAACCAACCAGCAGACGAGAGCAATGTCAAGGACGCACACTCACACACTTAGAGAGGACGAGAAACGTAGAATACACTTCCTTACTGGGAACGACGAAGCGTTGATATTATGCAACCACTCAGCTAATAGCTCTAGCTAGATAATCTCATCGCCTTAGATGACCTTTGATAAGCTACCATTCTCTCTTGGTGCAGCACCGGACAGTCCTGCGGGTCGTCGTGAACCAAGCACGCATTTGCCAACCGGCTGCGGCTGGTAGATGTGGGTGGGGGGGGGGGGGTGCACGCGGGTTGCGGAGATACTTTGCGGAATAACAAGGACGACACAGGGGCGAGGCAATAACCTAGCGACCAATGAGGGTATACGTTTGTTCTTGGCAACTATGCTGCGCCGAACACAACAACTATGCTCTTATGAAAGCACTGGCAGCAGGAAAACCATTGGTGTTGCATAGCAGTTTGACTTTTCAGTCCCATACCCTGTGGTGGCGGCGGCGGCAACCGTTGTGGTGTCTAGGCAGGGGATATGGCGGTTGAAGTACCCGTTCAGCCAAGCATAACGCTTTTAACTCTCGTTCGACGCGTAGATCAATATCCGATTTCCCACCGGCAACACTGAGATTTGGCCTTCGGGTTTACCCTTGCTACGATGATTGCCACCAACTTATGACAGTTATTTTGCTAGCGGGGTCCGATTTGCTGCTGGATCTCGGCTGAGAGAGGGAAGGACGTGGCACTGATCTATTTCGATTGTGCACGTCAATCTTAGTGTGTTCAACCCGAACGACCCGGTGGGGTCGTCCCGGCAGTCGGACGACGGATAGAATCTGTCTGTTCGTCAGGACCTCGTTCGATTCTTCGAACGGCGGCGTACGTTTTTGTTGGCTGTCGGGAAGTTAAACTCATGGTCATTTACCCATTGGGTCTGAGTTTTATCTTCTTTCGCCGCTATGTCGATGACCGGTTTCTTTCCATAATCGCAGGTTTCTGTGAGACGGCTGAACTCCGCGGTGGTGCAGAGGGGCAGAGAGACCCGGGACCCTCTCCGCTGCCGTTGGCCTCAAGCTTGGAGACCATCATGCAGCGACATCGACGGACCGCGGAACTTCGTCGTTCGATTTGTGCCGAAAAACCTCCTTGTCTCAGCCACAGTCGGCAGCCCACGGCTAATCAATCTACGGCCAAGGGCTGCAAAGGGTGTGCGAGTTCTCCATAATGTCGTTCGATTTGCTCCGCTTCGTGCGTTGACAAGGAAAACTAAAGCGACGGCAACCTTTACTAAATTAACTTCGTATTTCAGCGTATTGAAAGCCTAGACGTGCAAAGTAAAGGCTACACGCAAATAAGTAATTAATGTTATATTTGTGATTACGATTATGACATTGCAACGCATTATGCGGTTGAATTACAATACATGCACAAGTAGCCTAACGCACATATATATATATATATATATATATGGTAAGTGACTATAAAGTATTCGTAGATCAGCTAACGCTCAGTTCAAGTAATTCCAGAATGTTAGAACAAAAGGTGTTGAGAAAAAGCTAAGGTATTTTTGCGCAAGCAGCCATATCATTTGATATCTAAGCAAGTGATTTTATCTGTTAGAAGAACTACTTTCTCTTTTTTTGCAATGCAGCTACTGTGCTGCATAGCTTTTTCTTGCACAGTAGACGCTTTCAAGTTTTTTTTTCATTGACAATGAAGTGCCACCCGCAGCTAAACGAGCCTGCCTTACAATAACGTGTGTAATGGTAGCACTAATATTGCAATGCGGATCTGCTCGGTTCAGATGCGAAGTGACAGGTGACCGCAGCTAGGTGTTGCCAGCAAAAGCAGTAGGCTTCAGAAATCTCTCATTAATGGTTGTTCATGACCAGGGCTCCACCACGACTTTCAACATCAAAAAACAAATCCGAGAAGGGCAGACCAATCTCATGTGTTTGCCGGTTTGAACAATAAGTCACATAACCAGTCAAGGACAAATCGGATCGCGAGCAATTGCTGGCTTTCATCTAGCCAAGTGGTCGATGATGTTGCATAAGATGTCATTTAATTAAGCAAACACGCTGGAATAAGCGCAGACACGACCAAAGCCTACAGAAGGCCCTGCAAGGCGCTGTCTATCACACTATGCTGTATATCTCTAGTTAACTTTAAACTCCCGACCCCGGTTTATTGTAGCTAGCGGTGCGAAGGCTTGTCTGCACTCCTCAGCTCCTTTTTCTGATATCTCCAAGACGCGGGCTTTGCTGTACATGATGGCTGTATAGCAACAGACTCCCAGATTTTAGTTACGTAATGCCTTGGGATTTTTGTGACTCCAGTAACAGGTCCCTGGAGCAGACCCTACGCAGACCATCCCAAAAGAGAAGGTCTCAGCATTGTATTTCGGCAAAGCTAATGCGGAACAAGCATTTTTAATTCGAGGTAGCATAGGAATTGACATTTGCTCTGTCCCACAAATATTTTCTGGATCGTGCGCAAACCTGCGGTCATCTCGCAGGGTGTTTTTGCGTTAACGGTGATCGTCTTTTCTCGTCACAGACGAATCGAACACGACCTGCTGCTATACTTAAAGGGCCCTAAAATCGCCCAGCATCGAGCAAAGCTGTGTGCTTTATCGGCCTCAGAGAGAATCAGCTAGTGATTCTTCTTGTACAAGACTGATGGACCTGCGGTATTTGTGAACGACGGTAAGCCATCTATTATCATTTAGTATAGAGAGGCTTCGTCGAGTAGTATTAGTTAAAAATAAGGTGGTGCCCCTAAAGTCGGTTGTCCTCGTAGAACTTCTAGCGGCGGCGGCCGCCACAGCCGCAGGAGCCAGCATAAACTCTGGTAAGCAGCTTCTCGAGTACTTTTCTACGATAGACGGACAACGGAGAGCAAGCAACCGAGGGTGCAGCGTTTGCTAGCTAGCGGCTAAGAGGGGGTAGTGAATATATCAGCCGTTTGGTGGGTGGCCGACTATGGTGCAAATGGCTCTTTCTGCCCAATCCAGTGTGTCACACACGCGTTCACACAGTTTCACACACGCGTTCATACAGTTTCATGCACGCACCACACATACATACTTTCACACACACACACACTGTAGAATAAATGTATGCAGATGGTCAGGTTGCACTGGCAATAAGCAGACTCGAGGTGGAACCGGAAATGCCGAGCACAACGACCGCACACAAGAGCAGCAGAGTACTGTATTCGTTTGTAGGATATGGCTCGGACGTTGCAGGCAGCCCCAACAGGACAAGACGACTAAAGAGAGACAGCAAACCCAAGAGAGAGAGAGAGAGAGAAAGAGAGAGATAAAAATAACAGACAGACGCGACGACACCGTCTGCAAACCGAAAAGTGTTAAGCTATTCCCGGTGATCCACTGGACGCCAACATCTCGTCGTCATGCCCGCGGTTGACGGCAACTGATTGATTAGTCGCTTCCTACATACGCGCTGAATACACAAAACCGCACGAGCTAAATACTTGCACGTACGTTTGTGTATATGCATACATATATGTATTAAACTAGTACTTACGACAAATAGCGGGCGCCGCTGTCGAATAGCGACGCCATTCTGCCGCGTGTGGCCTCATCTAATTTCTCGGCACGCAGACCGTGCGACTTTGAGGGCGTACTCTGCGTGACGAAAGACGGAAGAGAAAAACAGAGGACTCGGATGTCTCGGAAGTGTAGACAGGGTCGTCGAACTCTGCTCTGCTAAACTAACGAGCCCTCAGCAAACGAATCGCGAGGGGGGAACTAGTTGATTCAGTCATCTGTCCATCCGGGACATCGCTTGCTCATCCAGCGTACGTCGGTCGGTCGGTTCATCCACTGTCCGAAGCCATCGAGGCGCTTAGTAAAGTCTACATTGGCGTGCCGCTCCGATCCGGGGAACGCTAAAAGGAAGCACCGCCATATACGCAGGAGAGCATAGAAGAGAGTGCAAGAGCGGGAATTGGGCTAGTAGGAACCCACAGAGGGAAGCGAAAGGAGCTACATGACGAGGTCACCTAGGCCGCCATCGTTCGTCTACGCGCGTCGGCTACTACAACCACTAGTTTTACTGCTCCTGCTGCTGCCGCTGAGTCGTTTGGTGGTTGCTAGTGCTGTTGCTGGCGCTAACGTCGTCGACGCTACGATACGGTCTTCAGTACGCTCCAGGCATCCCTCACCGGTGGTGGCGGCGGCGGCGGCAGGGGGTGCAGGCGGGGTACTGGAGCTACGAAGCCTTCACTGTTCCCATCACGCAGGGCTCGACTATGGCAGCCTTTTCACTTCTTCCTTGCGTCGTTCTTCTCCGGCCATCTCTCGCAATCTCCTGCTTCTTTCACTAGGAGATTGTCCGTTTTTCATTTTAGAAGGCCGCCAGTGGCCGGTCAGTGGCGGTAGAAGAAGAAGCAAGAACAATCTTCCAAGCGCCGCCTGCTTGTGTGTCTGGTAGAACAGCAGAAAGGGCTGCGGCGGCGGTGGTGGGACTGAGGTGGGTACGGCAAGGTCTGAACGCTCGAAGGAGAAACTCGGTGAAACCTCCCTGAGCTCAGTCTTATCAAGAAGAAATTGTTGCCCCCTGTTGAGCGGTCCTGCGGCAGCATAGCCGCCAATGCTGTTGCGTCCTTCAAAGGCCAACGGAGGCGGTTTTGTAATATATATATATATATATATATATATATATATATATTGTGCTCTTACTTGTAACAACGGTAAGTGAACATGTACGTCCACGACAAGTCTGCTATGTGATGAAAACACCATTTACTCTATACAATACTCCCACGTTTGCACTAATTATAATGAAGAACCAAATGCATTGTGCATTTGCTGACAAAATAGTAAGTTGTTACGTGACACTGGTGCGAATATAATGCGATGTTAGATACAAAGTCAGACGGGAAAATGCTACATTCTTCGTAGTTTGTAAATGACAGACAGCAGCGACATACGGTTGTTAGAAATGCGCCTACTAGACAGACACTATTGGCAGGTATTGAGAAGCGACTTGTTTAATACATATTCGTTTCCCAGCAAGTGTCCTACTAGCTAGACTTAGTATCTATCAGCTGTAGCACAAAACATTTTAAACATGTAGACTTAAATTGCAGAGCAGGGTTTTGCAGACATCGCCCCTCTTTTGGATATAAACGTTAGTGTGGAGGGTTACCAATGTGCTTTAAAGATCTATACGCATGGAAGTTGTCGCACGGTGGCAAGATAGGTAAAGTCCAGCATATCCTAGAGAAGCGTGTTTGGAAATTTATTTATTTATCCCTTGTATCAGTGATATTCTAAAAGAGTACCACAAAGTAATATATTCAGTTTCGCTAGTAAGTTGGCTTGTTGATTGGAGAAAGAGCCTGACTCCAATGCGTACTAATATATCTACGAGGTTGTGTAGTTTCTGAAGTTGGTACAATATGTCTAGATTTATATTCAAAGATGTCTATATCTATATATATACACACATATATTTACTTACTAACTATGCGTATATGTACTCGTTTATACATGTGTGTACATTTTTTATATATATATATATATATATATATATATATATATATATATATATATATATATATATATATATATATAACGCTACGTGAGAGCAATATGCAAACGTTAAGTGACTCAAGATATGGCAGTGAGATTCTTTGCCTGCTCTGTGGCAGACTTTTGTGTATCTTCAGAAACTGAGTGCCGATTTCTGATCCTTTCCCTTTGAATTTAAAAACCAAGACACAACTCGGTCTGGTTGTGCACACTTAGTGGAGTGCGTCAGCCAGGATGTTTACCGCATGAGAGGAGACGGATTTGGCCGGAAATAGCGCTAATAAGCAGATGGCTTCGAATGACAGAAAGGACTTTTTTGCCAAGTTTGTCTGCGCTGAAGAGCGATCGTTTACCGGCCCTTTGCCGCCTCTTACAGTAACAATCGAAATGAGAAAGTGGTCGTATTCCGAGCATCAGCGCATTACTGATACACTACGCAAAATTTCGAAAAGTACAACATACGTGGCAACTTAAACACTCTGTATACATGCACGTATATATGTCACAAGGTAAAATAGACCTACGCTACGTCTGTCTGAAGGGTGTACTCAAACTAGCGTTTGAAAAAGTGATAAACATTCTGATAACAGTAGTATTCGTACTGGCTCAACATAAATGCTACAACAGCCGCAACAACAACATCGCACACTAATAATAATAATAATAATAATTCTTCGTCTTTATGCATGCTCGCTTTTATTCGAATAGCTCGACGTTGCAATAACTGTCCGATTTTTGTCGCCAGAGGGTACACGCAAGCAAGGCTTTCCGTTCACTTTCTCGAGTCACGCTATCGGACAGTTTTTCCCGCCGCCCGTTTCTTTGCTAAACCCCGTCTTCTCCTCGACCACCTCCTCTCTACGTTATTTTGTCCTCTTCCTCACTCACGCTCTGTTTCTCTCCTCTTCTTTATGTACACTGTCTGCTATTTCTTACACTTACGCACCCTCTGTCTATTTCAACCTTTAGCGGCGGTGGTTTTTGTCATCGTCGTAGTTCGCGGCAGCGTAGCAGTTCTTTACAGGGGCCTCCTAGCTGGACCCGACCCGGGTCAGACCCTAAGAGGTCCTGCTGAACCCCCCTTCCCCCTCTTTGCGAACGGCCTACTACATACCAGAGCCGCCAGTCTGTCGCTGGGCCGCGGCTCGTACCGGGGCAACGATACCTACCAGTCGTTGGCTCGTCGAGCCCAAGGTGGAGATTGCATGTTTCTTCCACCGCCTGGGCCTTATCCTCCCTTTGCTCAACTCCAACCTCTCTTCTGCCTCCTTCTACCTAAAGCAGATAGATGCTGGTGGTGGTGGTGGTGGCAATCTTACACGTCGACGACATTCGTTGCGTTTGCGTTCGAGTTTGTAGACAAAATGTGTGTTCGTGCCACGAGCGGCGACAGCGGCCGCGGCAGGGTCGTATATCTTCCTAATCACTTCCTTAAGTGCCCTGCAGACAGGATAGAGACTGAACGAGTGAAGGGCCGGCCAACGACCAGCAGGAGGTCGAGAAAGAAGGAAAACGAGAAGGAAACGGATGGTAGGTTAGGATCGTTAGACCTGGTGGGGTATTTGGGGTTCTCGGTTGTTCCCGCTCTTTCTCTGGCTTGTCTCTGACTACTCTCCAACGCTTAGCGAATGTCCAACAATGTAGGCTGAGCTGACGCTGTCGGTGTCCCGATACCCTACCCCTTTTCCCTTCCCGCCCGCACCCCTCACAGTCATTTCGCGTGCGTCTAAAATGACTGTCAGAGATGAAATTGCCGTCGCTATTCCAGAAGCTGGAAGCTGACATCCGACTGGTCGGGCAGGCTATCCGAGTGTCAAATTATTGAGTCTAAATTAGCCACGAAGAAGAGGGAGGCACTAAAGTGGGCCATTCATCTCGTTCATGCGAGAGCTCTAGCCGTCGAGATTACGTGCCAGTAGTGGAAGCATCATGTCGATAAGCTGCTGAGCCTGCGCATTTGTTAATTGCGTACGATCGCCAATGTCAACTAGCATAGGGTGTTTAAATGAACGAATAGGGTTCTTGGAGATAGCACTGATGAATAGCGCTTTGGACTGCATCTTGCCATAAAGCTGTGAGCGTAATTTTTGATATCTTTTAACCTTGACTACTGTTCTACCATTTCTGGCCTTTTGCCAGACGCCTTCTTTTCGTAACCAGTGCAGTTCTCCGACATTGGCGAACATCAGGGTCTTGAGAAACTAAGTTTAAGGTCACTGTATCATCTGTGACATCGAATTAATCGCAATAGCACATCATAAAAATATTTAACTTTCGAATCTCTGGTCATCTATTGAAATCTGATACGAGCTGAATATCCGATATAATTTATAAACTAATGGACTATTCGTTGTGCCAACATGCTATAGAAATTTGCCACCGACGTTCCTCTGGAGGCTGAGAAGCCCGAGATATCTGGCTTCTCAGCCTCTAAAGAGATCGTCATGGAGAAGCTAGGTGCTGTGGGCGTGGGTCCGGACAAATACTGGTAGCAATCCTACAAGCAAACCTTGTTATCTTAGATGAAAACATTCAGTAATATCTACTTTTCCTGTGAATACTGGCGGCCCTTAGGGCGACAATCTTAGCCCGTTTCTATGCTTAGTCTTAATAAGCGATCTACTAGACCTCACCCATGACCATTGTCGCTATGTACGCATAACTCTCGATACCACGACCTCGTCTTATACTGTAGAGCGTGCATGAATTTAAAATGATAACTGTGGATGCTAAAGACGGACAGGTTTTACGATTATTGTGTCGAGGCCAAAGACTATAAAGTTCAGACCCAGGGGTCCCTACGGAAATAGCATGGCCTTGATCCTGGCGTCACAGAAGCTCTCAGTAAACACATTTCCACTTGAAAGTCGTTTTTGTAGTATCAGTATCATCACACAAATTTGGAAATTCTTATCCGCCCAGCAGTTTTCCAATTTGGACTATGCATGATGAAACCGTTCTTTAGGTAGCGTCATGTTTTCACCCGCTTGTCCGTATACGGGTGCTACCGCAAACTGTGCCACCAGACTGGTTGGCCATAACTTTTCCAATGAGTGTCGATGTAATTTTTCAACCACATTTGCACCCAATAGCTTCATGAATGCCGGTCAACGCCAGTTGGGTGTTGGCTCGGTAATATTTCCTGGATAAATGTGTATACAATGCATTCTATATTCGTTTGAGATTAACTCAAACAGAGGCCATTTTCAGAACGTAATGACCACGTGCAATGTACTTTGAATTGAAATGTCTGAAAGGTGATATAATAAAATACTTTTATATCTGGTCGGTGCTTTAGCCCTATTATTAAGGCTGTATATATATGTATGGAACTCACGGCTGTGTGTGTGTTCAAAAAAACACTCGTCTTTTTGGGTAGCTTGGTATACGGGCCCGTGCGAGCAAGGATTGCTAGTCCTGCGGAAGAGACCCACCAACTGCCAAGCGAACTGAGCTGAAAACCGTACCGCGCTGCCCCCATTGCAGGTGCATCTCTTTTTCTCTGTTTCGTGAAA
Source organism: Dermanyssus gallinae (assembly GCA_003439945.1). Taxonomy (NCBI): domain Eukaryota; kingdom Metazoa; phylum Arthropoda; class Arachnida; order Mesostigmata; family Dermanyssidae; genus Dermanyssus; species Dermanyssus gallinae. The sequence goes on from QVRM01006451.1 coordinate 117,224, forward strand.
CAGCACCCAACGACTGACACGGCTTATAGACACTAAAATACTTGGCTACTCGGCGCCGGCTCAACTGACGATGGGAGATCGCCCGCCGCACAAATCTGATCAATCGGAAGCGGATAATCCTATCAGCAGTTAAGCCTAGAAGCAAGTCTTGGCTAGCCGCCATAACAGTCGCCGGTCAACTAGCTTCACCGAGATCGGGGATCAGTTCGGTCCGGACGGGTGGAAACGCAGACACCATACTAAAAGGATGGCCACGCTCACCTTAAAGCCGCCAAGAGCGTTGGGTCGCGTTAGCGCAAGCAAGCGAGCGAGCAAGCGACCGAGGCCCGAAGACGTTGAAAAGGTGTCTGTCACCCCACCCCTCGTCTTCCTCACCGGGCAATCTTCTACGCCTCTGGCTCCAGACCTACGCGCTTTCCTGTCTGGCTTATCTGAAGCTATCACTGCAAATAGACAGACAAGGACTGACATCTGTTCCGGGCGAGCAATTTGTCATCTAAGTTCAACGTAGAGCAGCAACGATGCGGGAGCCCAATGATGATGATATATATTTCGTACCAGCTTAACGGACGAAAGCGCTTTGCAGATCACAGTCTTGGCGGGCACCGGTCGTATAGGAGCTTACCGCTGCTAAAAGCAGGACATACGTCTAGAAGAAGTAGAGGCGTTAGCACCTGTGCCGCGTTCATAACCTTTCGAGTTGCCCACAGCTAAGGGAGCGCCGCGGATGAAAGGATAAAACATTAGCCTTTGACTGAGTCAGGAAAATTCTTCGGGTGCCTTTAGCTCAGTGATTGGCCGACGGACGTTCGTGAGGGCTTCGAATTTGTCTTTTACTCAGTGCAGATAATATATGTGGTGAATTGCGGACGTGGCATGAGGCGTATGCATTGTTAGCTGTTGTATGCTACTGGTTGGAGATATAGTTGTGCACTTAAGTAAAACGGTTTTGGGCAGTTAGCCAAAAATAATGCATCCGTTCTATAGTTCACACATAGGAGTTTCGATGGGAACCGTATATGTTTCCCCGACTAAGTCAATTATTCGCTACTCGATCCCGAGAACTATAGAGTATCCTACAGAGTATCTATCCATGCTGATGCTATCAATGGTGTTCTAACTGCGTCCGTGTCCAGTGGGCGGATGCGACTCGCGCCGCATTCTAATTAGGTAGAGTTAGCTTGCCAAGGGAATCCTTTCGAGCACAAGAATCCATATGAACAAGCGCAGTATAATTTTGGCATGGAATATTTATGTATAATTAGGAGAGAAAGCGGGATGACGGACGACTTTGATAAATAAGGTTTTTGGCCACTTCTCCGTGGCCGATTCCCTGAGTCGATGAGGTCATTAATAAACACCCGGCTAAGCGTCAGAAATCAGCGATGGATAGCACATGGCTAAGCATAACGTGCTGCTACAAACTAGGCATGAACATAGAGGATGTACCGTTATAATACACATAATTGTTTTAATTCTAAATATAATTTTAAAAAAACTTAGTCATAAGTGGGCGGATCATTACCTCGTTACTCCACACTAGGTTGTTTATTTTGTAGAGCGAGCGAAATGGCGACATCCGACTCCCGTGCGCTTGCCTTATTATTCAGTACTTTGATTCGTTAAACACGTTCGATCTCTAGTTTATAGAGTGGACTGATTTGAAATCTTGCGAATTATCATTATAGAAGTCTCTTAGATCTCAGGACTGCAAAACGCCTATATTCCAAACGAACGTCTATGGCTTTAGTTGCTGAATCGGCTGTCAGATCGACTTCGAACAAATGAGAGTAACCCATAATCGGTCGGCAGGCACGTGTGCGCGTAAGCTCAATCGTCAGAAATGGTTCCTGTTGTTTTAATTGCTGAAGCACATGGCTTTGAGGCTGGCGAACGGCGCTGTAATTTGTGGTGTCCAAGTGCTTCATTCTTCGTCAGCTGAGATCGCCCGAGCGTGCGGTTGTCAAACCTTCCACTGGCGACAGACAGGCCGTTTCGAGACCAGATCGGATGCTTTTACGGCGAAAGCATGGCGCAGTTTTTGACCTTGAGAACTTCACATTTGGCAGACCACATTTGGGTACTAGTGGCCAAGGTCGTGCGTGACGGTTAGGATCGAGCTGGGCGCGCTTTCATAGGTGTCTACCAAACAATTTTACGCAACTTTTCGGTGTTTGCTCTTTTTCTTTATTGTTACCTTTCTCTTCAGCTCTTCTCGGTCCAGTTGATCCATCTCTTTATAAAACGTCTTGAAAATTTGTCCGTAACTAAGACTGCCTGATAGATGGCGATGCGTCTCGCAGACAGCCCCTTTGACGGTTTCCTGTCGATAAAGCAACCAGCCGGTTGGTGGCATCGTTAAGTAGATTACTTTTCTAATAATAATAATAATAATAATAATAATAATAATAATTTTTATTATTATTGCAATACCTATTTGTATAATAAAGATCGTTCTCGTGTATGTGCATGGGCGCTACATCGACGTCAGGCGGCGAACATCACATCGACCGGCGGGTATAGAGTTCTTGTCAGCATTGCTGGCGCCGGAAGTGAGCCTGATTTATGATCCCAACGACAGACCCCTTTCACCCCACGATGTTGTCCCTTACTGAACCCGTCCTGTGCATGGAGGCTCGGCTGCTACTGATGTAGTAGTTGTTAGTGTTGTTGTTGTTGTTGCTGCTGCTGATGTTCTTATTGTAGCAGAACTAGCGTTAGAAATGATAGTTGCTTTTACAATAATAAACAGTTGTAGCAGGAGCAGCAGTAATGAATCGTGCCAGTTGTTGCTTTGTTGTTGTGTAGTAGCAGTAGTGCAGCACATCGTTACAAAGGCTAGTACGGCTAACTGGCCGTAAAGTTTGGACTAGCATCGGAACGGCAAACTGTGTCACTTTTGAGCACAACAACGACAACAGGGACGACAACAACAACAACAGCAGCAGCAGCAGTAACAACAAGAACAACAGCAACAGCAGTGGCAACAACAGGATGTACTAAGGGTATACACAGCCAGCCGCAACTAACTGAAGGAGGAGAGAACTCGCCCAGTAGACCCTCAGTATCCTGCATATCTACCGGCCATGTTAGTGCCCCCAGGGTTGCGCTCGGAAGAGAGGAAGGCAATGTGCCGTTCACGCATGTGAACGCAGGACAATGTTGGTGGTGTGAAGCAATTGTCGCAATAGTGGCTGCTAACAGTATGCCTAATACGATAGCTACTTCATTCCGCTCTGGCTAAGCGGGCCATTGATGATGGAGGTAGCCCCCCTCTGATAGGCGCGCGGACAACAACAGCCCGGCCCCAGGGCAGTGAATTTGCCAACAAATACATTCCGCGCGCCGTAAAAACGCACCCTGTTGTGCAACTCAGGGCTGCATACTTTCTGTTGAATGTATTTATATATATATATATATATATATATATATACGCATACACCAGCTAGTATAGATCGTTGTAGTATTGCACACTCCATGATTAATGTACTATATATATATATATATATATACATGATTTGTTATTCAGATTAAATCAGTAGGTGATATTGTGTGTTCTGAAAAGAAACAGCGTCCGTTCACCTGAAGGCTATAAGCATAACCAACTCTACACGTTATTTGCGCCGGAATAGGAGAAAAGAGCTGGCGTGGATGCGAGCAGTTTAACTGGAGCAGATACCGTCGCTATTGTCGCATTGCTACCGTTTTCGGCACAGGTTCAATTTTTGTAGCTACGCTAAACGTTTTGGCTGATTGTGCATTACGATAGCCGGCTTAACTTGGCCGCAACTGAATAGCAGTACTAAGTCAAGTTTGCTCATATCGAGGCGAGCCCGATCGAGTGGTGGTCGGCACACGGTCATTGCCAATTCGATCAGCGACGCACCGTCAGCACAAGCATGACGGAGGGAGAAAGGGGAACAAAGAAAGCGAGGGTGGCGGTCGAAAGGAACGCAGGGACTAACGTAGTGTTGGCAAAGTGTTGGCCTGGGCAGGTTTGCTAAACCTCTCTAGAGGCTTTGCCTAACACGGTAGCGCGTAACGCCAGTATCGCTCGGGTGTTTGTTGTTGGCTCAACGCACCGCTGCATCATGCCCACATTGAAGTTGAGCTGAGCCTTCGGAGCCGTTCCTGAGGCGTGGTGGTTCTGTGGTGGCCTCCGAGGGTCACGGGGGCCAAGAGGTCGGGGCGTCGGGGGGTGTTGCAGGAAGATTAAGCCCTACATGACCAACAACGCATGAAGCCGAGCACGCCCACAATGCTACGATGGTTGAACAACTACTGGATACTAAAAACGGCTTCGCTAGCTCACAGAAAGCCTGTATCGAGAACAATAACATGTAAACACCACCAACTGGTCAAGCGGAGCAAGCAAGCATACGCCGCGATACGCAGGTGCATTGGCTCAAGTGCCATGTAGCATGTTTATTTTTGTTACTGATGTTGTGGTTGCGGCTGCTGTTGTTGTTGTTCCTATTGCAGTTGTCGCAGTCAATGTTGTAATTGTAATTGCAGTTGGCATTGTTATATTCTGCCAAGGTAACGCAGGCATCCCTTAGCTATTGTCATAGACAGTATCAGGCTATGCACGGTCCTTTACGCGCAACCGAGCAGACCATTAAAAGCCTACCAAAAAATCTAAAGCCCAAATATTGTTGCCCGCGCCAATTAAATAGAAATGACGACCCTGTCTAAGCCGAAGTCAAGAACTCTACGAGTGGCGCAACCTGTGACGCTTGCCAGAGAAAATGCGAAGATTCGCGCGACATTAACGCGCGAGGTCATTGTTATCCGTGGACCACAATCCAACTAGGCCAAAAAGGCTTCTAAATTTAGAGTATTATCTTGCACCTTATGATATAGTTTGTTCGTTGGCACAGACCATTGACTGTCGCAAACTGTCGCATATTAACCAGCAACGATACTTCTTTGACGTGCGAATACGGCACCGAGACGGTAGACTCGGAATGTGCCCCCACGTGCAGATTAGTGGAGCTGGATGACCTCTATCAGACTTTTTAGACCGGTTCTTTTTCTAATGAAAAGCACCGGCAGCTAGAGCTATCTTTGAATCTGCAAACCTTTCTGACACGTGTGGATCTCTGGCCAACATCTTTTAAGCTAATTCAAGACTTTGCAAGCAACATCATTCAGCAGGTCGACAATGCTTATCCGAGCTCACAAGCTTTTGCCTTTATCTGAGCGCAAAGAAAGCTTTGAATTAACACCAATAATACGGATATGCGATTTTCTCCGACAAATAGGGCACACGAAGCGGGGTTAACTAAATAGGGCACTGCTAACGTAAACCGTGAGTTCCACTCTTCCGCAAACCATCAATGCATACGCAAATGCCTTACTTTTTTCTATAAAGAAACGTCAGGGTTATCAAACTACTAATAAATTCATGCATTCGACCTCACTAATATTATAGCTAGCTCGGCGGCTTGTGGTCGCTTTTAACAAACACTGTCTCTCTGTCTTCCTATCTCTCTTACGAGAACTTCTGTTCCGCGCAGTGCGGGAAGTCCTTTAGCTTGATCCTTTTCACGTGTGTCAAAAAGTATTTTCGTGCCAACGAAGTTTAATGCCTCACCAGCGAGGCGATCGTGGAGCAAATACTACAGCGCGATTCCACATGTGACGTGGTCACCGTAAAAGAAAAGGCTCGTCAGAGATACCGTCACTCCGGGTCGTCGGACAGATGCAAATTACGTACAATGCGAGCGACTTGATTAGATACAAATTGTAGCTGATACTGGCCGATGTGCTTATGATCTATGTAGAATATAACGATATATATTTACTATCAAAAACAATTGTTGGGCTCTGTGCTCTCGTCCTGCAGTTGCAGGAAATGTTCAATGTACAAATGCCTTAGAGCGCAACACGCAAACGCTGGCTAGTAATGGGCAGCTACCTCTGCTTTTCTCCTTAGGCCTTGGTCTATCCTGAAGAGACTGGCGCAATGGCAGATGCGCCTGTGTGATTCGGAGTAGTCCATTTTTCAAACGACAAATGTCGTCGGGGCATTCCGTCGACCTGGCGAACCTATGGGGGATTGTCAAGTCCTCATCTTGAAAAGGAGGAGTCTATCTCTACCACAACTGACTTCACCGCCTTCGCCAGCATTGGCTTCACCGCTCGCCATATTGAAGCGAGAAAGCGTATGTGTTGCTGAAGAGACAGCGTAACGACGCCTATATATACATATACATATATACATATATATATATATATATATATATATGTGTACGACTGCTCCTGCTTCTACTACGTGTGCATGTGGATGTGTATCTGTTCGAGTGCAGCCGTTGTCTCCAGCGGACGAAACTTCGATCTGACACGCAACGAACGTCTGAGCAGTTTGACTCACTCTGGACTAGCGCAGGAGAAAAACAGCTTGGATGGATCCCGTTTATGATAGATGATGATAGGCTGGATGGCGGGTGGAGGTGAGGAACAATCGTAGTGTAGAAAAAACAAAGAATAACTGAGATAGAAATATACAGAGAGAGAGAGAGAGAGAGAGCGCGCGAGAGAGACAAAGAACGCAGGAGTGAATAAAAACACAACGAAAGAAGATACAGACCCATACATGAGCCATCTAACCACAGAGATGAACACGACAGATAGAGCAGTCAGTGAGCGACGAACCGACGACACCGCCGGTTACCATGAGAGTAGGGAGGTCGACTACAACGACCACGAAAGCTCAACCAGAGCCGACAAGTCACACAGCAGCGTTGTTTCGCGCTGCTGCTGCTGCTGCTGCCGCGGTAGAGCATAGATAGGGAATAGAAGAAGGTGCGCCCCAGGGGTGCGCCGCCAAGCGGAGCAGATATTATCGCTACATGAATAGAGAGGGCCGCCTCGCTGGCTGCTTGCCTCGCTCGGCTGGCTGGCTGACTGACTGAGTCGTCTGAGGCATGTTCTTGCTGGTCTGCTGTCTATGTGTATGTGCGCTGCCCTGCTATCGGACGAGGGGGCAATGTGTGTGTACGGGTGTGTGTGTGTGTGCGCGCTGAAGGCAATACGGGGAACGGCAGCTAAGAACGCCCCCCCCCCCTCCCGGTAGAGGCGGGGGAGTCGTCTCTAGTGGGCGCGAGCGAGCCCCATTGCCTCCACTCGGCGACGGCTGCTGCTGCTGCTGCCCTTCTTACACGATCTTACCGCGATCGCGACGAACCCCCGACGGCGGGTTATCGTCGGCCGTTGTCGCCTGTTTGACAAAGTCGTTATTACAGCGAGATGGCGGAGGCGGCGGCGCCTCAGCCGCCACTGCGACTATGGCAGCGCGTCCACCGCGTTTGTAGTAGACATGCCATGCAGAAATGCAGGCGGCTGGCGATGATATAACGTCAAGAAGTTTGTATGGCTCGGGCCAACTTAGCTGGTACTGCCGCCGCTGCTGCTGATTCGCGATGTTTCGAGTCCGCGTCCTCCTTTATACCTGTGTGAAATGCTGCCACACGTACTGGAACTGCAATCACCCTCAGCACTATTACTAATACGACTTTGTGCTGCGTAGTGTTAAACATCGTAGAGGTCACTGGGGGCTCGTATATAAATATATATATATATATATATATATATATATATATATATATATATATATATATATATATATATATATATATATATATATATATATATATATACTTTTTGTTCTACTAACCAGCATTTGGTGTATATACTTACGTATCACAGCTGTCCTATATTGTCCTTGACATTTTCGCCAGCGGTATCGCTCTTGTGCACTGTTGGAAGCGATACAGAGCTCACGATTCTCCACAAATATTGCATTCACACTTAATCATTATTTTGTGCAATACATACTTTGTACAGACATGTACATTAAATCCATGTATTGCAAGCCCGGTAACAAGGTACCTATATTTGCAACATGGACACTTTCAGTTGTTACTGGTCGTCGCTCTAGAGCGATATTATTATTATTATTGACATCCGCGAAACGTATATTTCCACTCAGCAAAATCATTGCAAAAGGCCTCCGTTCTCGGTAAGGCATTCGTGTTTCTGAGGTCCTCTACAAAGAGTGGAGTCAAGGCCATGAGATAGACAAGCGGTTGCGGCTAGTACGCATTTGGGAAAACTAGCTCTATTTAATAATACTTGTATACTCGTATATTAGTACGTTTCGCGGACGGTTAATCACAAATAGTCACGCGGATTTTAAAATTATATATATATATATATATATATAATACAAATCGGTTTGGTTTCTAGTCTAAAAGGGTATTACCAACTATCGGTGGTTCTAGTTTGAAGATATTGTACGCGTTATGTCTCAGTTTGATTCTAGAGATGTATCTCCTCGTTGCATCACATCCTAATGAATGCCCTACTTTCAAGCAAAGGTTATTAAGGCAATATCGGTAGCCATTCTGGCTCATTTCAGAAGTGCAAGAGCGTCTAAACCAATTACGTCTAACACCAGTCGGCAATGTGAGGGGATACTTCTCGGAATAGCGCTGTTAGATTGTCCATTACTGTATGCAGATGTCAGCGTTCGGAATAGGTATTACAACTACGTGAATAAAATGACTTATGCCACTGTTGCTGTTAATATTGTTGTATTACTAGAAATTGCAAACACTTTGCCAGGTTACCATATATGTGTATATATATGGTATATTTATTATTTAATTTATGGTTACAGCGAAATGTGAATAATGAACTACACTAGAGCTTGTGAGGAGCGCTACCAGTCGAGCAGCCTTATCCTCGAGGCAGCCCATTATATTGTATTACGTATATTTGTGTGATTTGCGACGCACGCAATGCAGTACAGCTGTTGTGCGGAACTGCCATATGTTGCGGGCTTGTTTGTATTGACCGAGCATGATAGACATCGTCTTCGAGTCGAGGGCGGGCGTTCATAGCATACGAACAAGTGGAATACAGCACAACTAGATACAATATACGCAAGCAATTGCAATAGTTGCCCACCATGTTGTGTAAAAAGTGTGGTCGTTATTTCTTTGAATCAAAGTATCCGAGGCTATCTGATTGGATTTGGTCGGTCGCCGGCTGACAGCTCCGATCTCGGATCGGAAGGTCCTGCGCGTGCGGTTTCTACTACGGCAAGGCGGCGTTGACAGATTAGGCTCTCGACAGATATATGATCTTGATCATATATTGCCATCAGCAGCATTATCATCATACTACCCTACCCGCCTTACCCGAATGCTCACTTGAAGGAGGAGGAACTGAATGGACGCTCGACCAGGTCGAATTGGAGAACGAAACATAAATAGATTCCGCAATTGAGCATATGGAAGAGACGGACGACGACAACGACGATCACCACCACAACCCCCACCACCAAGAGAAGAAATCCGACGAGGACGAGGAAAAGTCTGCTCTTTTCATGGACGCGTCTTTGTTCGGCGAATAGCCGACAACGAACACAGCCTAACTGCCTCCAAATGGATAGGCAAACCTTTACGATGACCAGAACAGTGGGAGCATGCGGAACCAATGGCAACGGCCACACGTTGCCACAAACGTGGCCAAAAACAGTAAGCAGTATTTTTCCCTTTCTTTTCTTTTTCCCTTTCGTTTTTTCCTTGTATTCTTTCTGCCGTGCTCCTTTTCCTCAATGAGTCAAACCTTGTCTAGTGGGTGAATCCATTAAGCCCCCCGATCTACTCGGATGTCACCGGGCACTCGAGAAGTATCGGTGGGCTACGACAGATTTCAATCTGCCGAGAAAATCCCCCGTTCGCCGCCACTCTTCTTTACTCACTACTCAACTTTGCCTCTCGGATCTGCCCCAACGCCAGCAACCGGATGAGTCCTGTCCTGATAGAAATGCGCGCACATCGACATATGTGAGAAGACGCGCGCGGAAAGTGTTGATGAAAGGCTGTCGAACCCATAAACATCACCGAGAACAGCATTCTACGTGGTGCTGGTGGTTTGTTCATTATTACAAAACTGCAACACTCATGGATCTGCCAGATATGCTCATCGCTGTGTTTACACTATTTATCTTCAGCTTCAGACCGCTTATGACACGCTCATACCAGTAGACACTCAAATAGAATGTCTACCTCAACCTTACGTAATTAAATTGACGAGAAAGTCTAAACTGCGTACTTGTTTTAAGCGTTTGTAATATTTCGCGTGTGCAACTTTCGTGTTTCATTTTTGCACCCTACATTGGTGCAGTCACATGACAATCTACATTAGGCTTACCTATATATTTTTATCACAGTGTTGCAACACCAATACATTTATAGCTGTTGCAGTTTAGTCGTGTGACATATGACCTGAAAAATTATAGTCCTTGACAAAGTATATTGACACTAACGCTTTGATATTATGTTGACGACGATTGTAACTTGCGTTACTTTTGGAGACGAATATGTTTGTGTTCAGGAAAAGCAATGAGATTTAAAAGCAATGATGATAGCCAATGATGAAAACATGCTACAGTCAAAACCTTACTGACAATAGCAGTGACAGAACGTATTATTTGTATTAGTAAAGGTGGCTACTCTAGTTGATTTTCGTAGCAACGGTGGTTTGAGCGACTAACCCATCGTTCTCGAAGACCTAGGCGTTGCAATGTATAGTAAGTACTAAAGTCTACTGAGGTAGACTTCTTGCTTAAATGACAACTGGTTAAGTATTGTTGTGCTGCTACATTATTTTGGTCAAAAAACGACATACATCATCAAGAAATTGTCACGGCCATGCCGAAGGATCACTCAAGATGCACAGCCCGTTTTCAGCCGCTTCGAAAGTGTGTCCGAGCCAGGAAATGCAAGGTAATGAGACGGTTGTCACGCACAACTGTACCTACGCATTGCCATCGACAAAGAAAGTACCCGTTTTTATTATTATTATTATTAATATTATTATTATTATTATTATTATTATTATTATTATTATTATTATTATTATTATTATTATTATTATTATTATTATTATTATTATTATTATTATTATGTCTCTGGCACAGAGACTGCTAGATAGACTCATGGGGATCAAGCGGCCTGGAGGGCAGCAGCAAAGATGGGCTGGGACAGGAACGGTACGAGCAGGCGCGCTGTGGAGGCGCTGAGATCACTCGACGGTGCTTTCGAATCTCTCCGGTGCCAGTGCCAGAACGGCCATGTGCAGGTGGAGAACGGGGGATGGGTTGGAGAGGCAAAATAGATGATGGTAGATGGTCAATGCCACTCCGGGGAGTATTTGGGCCCGCTGGTCAGATTGCCTATCGTCCAGCAGGCTCATGTATAGAGAGGGGCCCATGTCCAACGATGGCTGGGCCGGGGACGCTGCCACTCGGGTCGCTTTATCTATCTGTCTATCTAGAGCCCTTTGTCTGTTGGTTCTTGTCGTTCGCCGCTCATCCTGCTTACAGACAGAACCGTCTATATCCAGCGGTATGTGACATAAAGTAGGCGTAGAAAAGAACCAGAAAGGCAAAGAGAGAAATAGCGCGCAGAAGACAGAGAAAGAGGGAGAGAAAGAGCTTTAGGGCTACCCAGTGCATATACTGCCAACCAATACAGAGCCGTATGGGATCAACTAGCATTCCCAGCCAAACACCGAGGTATGCGGTACTCTCAATGGCAATCCGAGACGGAAGCTGGAAATTCTCCGCTTAAAGAAGGAAAAAAACCTGTAACGCTGCCAACTGCATACTTAGACCACATATGTATAGTATACGGGAAATTCAAGGCGTACATTGTTATATTAGTTTGTTGAATAAATCTGCTTTTCACATTTGGCTTTTGAAGCTATTGCATAGCGAATCCTGCGAACATAAAACGTTTTCACTTCTACTGTTTTGTCAATAAATTATTATTACATTTCTATTTTGTTCTAGTTATCGTCATGTTTGACAGTCGCTCGTTGAACACATTCTTGAACCGTATACTTAGTGCGTATAGTGTTACGACAGAGTCTCGTTTATACGAAAGCCCATCAACCCAACACAGCGATAAAGTATTCGGTACCCATGTGAGTACACATGTGCAGCCAAGTTGCTGGGTTAGTTCACAGAGCTGCAATTATTTATTATAGGTGTATGTCAGCAATATTGATTTCTTTCAAACTCCGGACCGTCGTTGGTGGGCAATTATATTAGGTATGAAAAAAAAGCTGTAAAGGAAAGAACGTTTACTGGTTTATACGGCAGCCGAAGGTTAGCCATCGACTTTGTTCCTGTTATTGAGATACTGCTGCCAAAGCTCTTCTTAATTGAAATAAGCAAGTAGCAAACATTAAGTATCAACCTTAGTTAAACGTGCTACTAGAACATCAAGGACTTATTGAATAAAACTAAAAGCAGCTGATGAAATCCCACCTCATAAGATAAACAATAAGCCCTACGCTAGTAGGCGTTAGGTATCAAGATGTTGCGGAAGGAAAGAAGCAAACTCATTACTAAACTTTTACTAGTTGGTTAATTATAAAGTGCAACTGGTTGCAGAATAAGTTCCGTCTCTAGTGGGCAATGTAGCGAATACACTTCGCAGCGGGTTGACTGGTGTTGCATTTACTGCTGATGCCGCATAGACACAGGCGAACGACTCACTATTGATTGATTCACTGTTGCGCTGTCAAGCAAATCTGTATCAATTAGGTGTCATCATCATCATCATCATAATTTTCATCATCCCGCCGGCATCGTTGACATACATTTTTTTCGTCGTCTTTGGTGATGTCCGATTCGATGCTTGTGCTGCTAGTCTGCGACGGCCACCGCGACACCCGCTGCCTCTACGGCCACAATGTTGTCTGGACGCTTGAGACACGAGCGAGATGATCGAGTGGTGCAGGCCACTAGACGAGGAAGCTCGAAAACCGAGATCGAGAGCTCGGATAGATATAGAGGAGAAAGAAGAGGTGTAGGCGAAACAGGGGGAGGAAAAGAAGAATAAAGACAAAGGAGAAAATCCTGCTACGGTCAGTCTTCGTCGGAGTTTGCAGAGCCCCCGGAACGCAGCGGCTGTGCTGCGTGCTACGGTGGCCCAGCCCCCTTCAGTGATGTGGCCCATTTCAGCCAGCGCGCCCAGGCGACCTCACTGTCTGACTGCGGCAGTAAGCTTCGATTTGGTCGTGGGCCGTGGGCCGGCCGTCGGTCTGCGGTGGATATATCTAATCTGTGTGCGTGTGGGGGGGGCAATGCAGAGCGCGAATAGGAAATAACCAGCTTGGGCACTAGCGCAGTGATTGTGGACGTCAAGATCTCGGTCTATCAATCAATCTCTATCGATGTGGCTGTCTTGTTCGATTGTGGGGTGGCTAGGTGGTGGCCGAGTGGGTCGATGTAGGGAGTACTGAACTCGTCGTAGCATGTACAAGTGAGTGACAGATAGCACTTGAGTCGTCAGACACAGACCACGATGACGACAGCCCTAGCAGAAGGGCATTAGGAGAGCCTGTAGTGAGTACACAGAAAGATAGACAGAAGTAGCGAAATGAAGGGAACAAGAAAGTGGAACGGAAGTCAGAAGAAGAGAGACACATATAGACAGGGGAATAAGAAGGAGAGATATACGAATAGATATACGCAAGAAAAAAACAGAAGAGGGATAGACAAAGAGTGGTAGGCATTGTAGACAGAGGCCGCCAAATGGACGCGCGAGAGGACGCAAGGAAGAACACATATTCGAATATCCACTGACTTTTATCTAGTGGACAGAATTGAGAGCAAGGAAGAAGATGGGGGAGAAGGAAGGGCGAGGCGTGAAGGCGACTTTCAATAGCCGATGACATGCATTCATTCGTTTGGACATTTATTTGGTGATGGTGGCAATGTTGGTTCCTCCTCAACTTTTTGTTTCTTGTCTTATTTTTCTTAGCCCTTCGTTCTTTGTTTCTCTTGCCCGGTTAGACGACGAGACCAAGTTGCGATCTCCAACAGCAGCGGTGGTAGTTGGCTGAGTGGAGCTAGAGGAAGAATACATCGCAGACAAAGGAGCGACCAACATTAACAGGGTCGACAAAGGAAGAACATGGCGCTTGTAGATGTAACCAACTGTCCACTATTGGCACCGATACAACCGCGGACATGGAAACAGGGTGGGCAGTTTCTTGTTTGGGGACGACGCATCAAAGCCTCTCCAATTGTTACGACTCTGCCCAGCCCACCCACGAACGGTTGGCGTTCTTGTTATTAGCGCGCCGCTGCGGCTTGTACGTCAATCGAATAGAAGACGACTAACTAAGTGAGTAAGAACGTCGTAACTAAGTAGGTGCCTATGTAAGCAAGCAGTGGAAAGATGAGTGAGACGAATGAACTAGACTGGCGACAGGAGCAGCGGGAGACACGCATCCGAAATAAAATTGGCTGTCGCCTCTACCACTGTTGCTGCCGCTAGAGGTACTGTGGTGGCTCTCACGGACTGCTTCCATAACAGGAATAGCCAATAGCCTCACCACTATTGTGACTTTCGCTAGCACAGCACCAAAGAAAAACTGTGGGAGCAACGACAGCACAAAACACACAGTAATAACTTCACATGCTAAAGCACCTGCGATAACAACAAACACCCAGAATAAGAACAACTATAACGTAGAACTGCAGTAACACAACAGCATATCAGCAAGGAAAATCAATCAACAAGACAATAGGCACAACAACGTAACGTTAAAGATTGAATCCATTGTCACACCTGTGCACAAGAAGAGCTCTAGAGCAACTGCTGAGAACTACCGACCTATTGCCCAGTGTGCCACCCCCTGTTTAATCATGGAAAAAATAGTTGTTGATTGTATCTATAAATTCTTATCGTCTAACCAACCTTTAGACAATCAGCAGCACAGATTTACTAAGGGGCATTCGACAGCAACACAATTATTGGAGGTCTCTTATGACTGGGCCCTGGCGCGAAATCACGGATCTCCGCTCCACATCGTTTACCTTGACTTTTCGCGTGCTTTAGGGTCAAGATAAAAAGTGCTATGTCTGGTACTGCTCCATGTCCGTCTGGAGTCCCACAGGGCTCCTGCCTAGGGCCGCTCTTGTATGCAATTTTTGCTCAAGACCTTAAACTCGTCCTTGGCAGGCTCGAGGTGATTTACAAGCTTTATGTCGACGACCTAAAGATATACATTGAGGTTAAAGACGACAAAGACAAGGCCCAGTTACAGAAGGAAATTGATGCCGTGCTACTATGGGCCCACTTGAATAGAATGGAAATATCTACTCCTAAATGCGCCGTGCTGAAAACAGTCAAAGACGATACTCTATATTTCATGAACGGCCATAGCATACCTGAAGTGTCAATATACAAAGACCTAGGTGTTACATTTGATTGCCAAATGAAGTATACTTCTCATATCGCCGAAGTTGTAAAATCTGCGTCTCGGCTGTGCAATCTCATTCTTAGAGCGTTTATCGGGCATGACCCAGCAATGTACATAAAACTGTATAATACGCTTGTTGTACTAAAGTGGACATATTGTTCACACGTGTGGGCGCCCTTTTATAGAAAAGATGTAGAACTGCTCCAGCGAGTGCAGGATAAATTTGTCAAACGAGTTGCATGGCGCTGCAATGTAAGACGCGAGAGTCTCGTACTCCCAACAGTGAGCGAGTACCAAATGCAAGTTGACGTGAGACTTTTTAAACAACTAATCCGGAGTAATACATTTAGTACTTTTTTCATATTACGTCCAAATAATCTACGTAGTGGTGTGTCAGTTACTCCACCGGAGGTTGCTAATGTCGAAGTTGTGAATAACGCGTTTGCATGAGAGTTTCGCGACGTGCCCATCAGTGTAAAGACTACTATGTGATTTTAACACACCTTTTTCAATAAAGGAGACTTTGTGTTGTATTGTATTGTATTGCACCTTACGCTAAAAATTGCCTCACCCATTATCTTTCCCAGTTTAAGCAGCTGCCACGCATGCTCTACACAGTGAACTCGCCGGCTTTTCCGCCCGAGGTAGGAGTCGCTGGGCTGTAAAGCCTGTTAAGCGTCTCGGCGGCTGTTGTTACTACGACTATCGATACTCCAATTGCATGAATCTGATAGGTATTACTATCACAACAACTACTACTCAGCTGTTGCAGTAGCTGCAACACACTGTGGCGACGTGCAGCTTGTACGATAATGAGGCGGGCAAATAGAAGAAAGGTGCGTGGATCGGCAGGAGGATGCACGGGCCTCGGTTCAACAACGAGGCGAACCTTAGTTGGAATGGCGGGCAGCCATCAAGGGTTGTTTGAGCAGACCGAGAGACCACTTCCGCGCGTGCAGCCGGCTAGGGCAACTGTGGGGACGAAGGACGACTGCTGCTGCACTAACAGCAATAGCAGCAGCAGCACCGCCACCAACGACACCGGGGGTTACGACGACATCAATAACGGCGACGGCCACATGCCTGCCCCCTGCCGTGGCCGGGGTACACAGTCCCCACTTGCCACCCTTGGCGAGGTTTAGTGGAGAGGTGGAGGGTTAGGGCAATGTGGTGGTGGTAACCGCGACTGTGAGGCGGCGGCTAGCTCCCGTTGCTGTAATCGAAGGCTAATTTCCATCTAATTGAGTCGCCTCGCTGGTCCCCTCGTTGCGCGCCAGGTTCCTCGCCGGTCGCTCGGTCGTCGATGAACTTCAACCCTCGCCCCCCCCCCCCCACATTTACGCCTAGGGACGCCTGCCACCAGCACAGACGGAGACGCATACCGAACGACATGAGACATGAGAGAAACACGAAATTGACACACAAAGAGAGTGAGACGCAAATGCAAAGAAGAAACGAAGACAAGAAGGTAAAGACGGAACATAAAAAGGCAGTGTCAGAGAGAGAGAGAGAAAGAAGAATAGAACAAAAAGAGAGAAGAAGGGAAATACAAAGAATGAGAGTAGGAAAATAGAAACAGAGAGGAAACAGAAAACCGAAAGAGATAAAATGAGAGAAACTGAAAAAGGGAAAGAAATAGAGGCGAGGGGAAAGACAGACGGGGGCGAAAGACGTCTTGCCGACGTTCTTCATGTTGTCTACGTTTTCAATTGTAGGCTGCAGGCGGTTGGTTCGTTCCGTCCCTGTTTGTCTTTGTCGTAACGGTAGCCGCGGCTTCGCCGATTCTTCGCCGACCACGACCGATTGTTACAAGCTCTTAGGTACGCGTCCTTCCAAGCGGTGCCGTTCTCTCTCGTTCCCTCTTTCTCTCAGTTTCTCTTTCTCTCTCTCTGTGTCGAGTTTTTCTGTGCTTGCTAGGTTGACATTTCACTTTTCCTTGCTTGTGGCTGTTGCATTGGTAGACTCGCGACATTCGCGGCTGGCCTTTTTTTTCTCTCTCTCCAGCACACCCTAACTCAGTCCACTTTCCGAGCTTCGACAACGCGTTACTAACTGATAGTATTAGTAACAGTAGGTAAAGCGTTGTAATTGCTTTCGCACTCTGCGAAGTAACACACCCGGCTAAGGCGAATGCACACCTCTCACTAGGGAAATCAAACGTTGTTTGTTATTGTTATGCACTTCTTTGCTGCGGCGATTTTTTTGTCGTTTTGTTGTTACGGTCGTTGCGGTTTTTTGCTTTGTCTTGTTGCTGCGGTTGTTGCAGTTGTATGTTACGGTTGTTGTTACTGTTGTTAATGTTGCTGTTATTGTTACACTTGTGTTGTTACTGTTGTTGTTGTTGTTGTTGCGGCTGCTGCTACTACTACTACAATGGCTGTGTCGCTGTTGTCATTTTTGATATAGCTGACACTGGCGGCCTTAATGGTTGTAGTACCAATTATCTTTTAGAAAACGATTATTGTGTTTTCCCTTACTGTCGATGTCCTTATTGTTGTTGTTGTTGTCGCTGTTGTCGTTGTAGTCATTACTGCTTGTATTACTGCAGCTGTTGTAGCGATCAACGCGATGTCTAAGCTAGCGAGGTACCGACAGTGATACAGTAGCTGGCTGCAATGCCGATGCAAGGTTCGTAGCAATTCTGCGATTGTCGATTACAGTGACGTTTGCCTGCGATCGTGCCCTTATTGGTCCGGGTTGCGCTACACGTTCCCCTACGACAAACGATCCAATGCGAGACGTCCAAAGGCGAGCTGAAGTGAGCAGGCCAGGCAAGCGGCCGAGTAATGCTGGGCAGGCCATACAAATGTTGGTTATTCTATACCGCCATCGTGCCTTCTCTGCTGCTGCTGCTGCTGTTGCTTTTACTACTACTACTGCTTGTTGGGCGCTCGAATATCTGCTTCGTTGTTGATGTTGATACCCACTTACCCGCAGCCGCCTCGGTTAAATGTAGTGTGAGAAGTTTCGATTAATGGTCTGATAGAGTGGGTGTACTTGTTGCTAGCTTACTGATCTTGGCACCAACAAATGCGTGTTTGTCTATTTGTAGTACGGCTATTACATATATATATATATATATATATATATATATATATATATATATATATATATATATATATATATATATATATATATATATATATATATATAGGAGTCGCACCGCGACCATGACAACATATAAATAAAAGAGCCCACATTAAAATCTGGCACACCTAGTTGTAACCTACGCCGGGCAGAGGTACTAACATAACGGTAGCAAGCGCTACAAATGAGTTTAAAATATAAAATGGTATAGGCTCTGTGGCAAGTTATGCTGTTCACAACAATTGAGCGCATGCTGTCATCTATGTTTTATGTCAATGTACATGTTCATTATTGTAGCAGGCAACGCCGTGCTGGACCGCCAGCATTATCCGTTAAAGTAAGCAGTCAGGAGCTATTTTGTTCATTGTCGCCAGTTTGATTCGTTTGCCAGTCTTCTGAAAGAGCGATCATACCCTGGAGGCAGGCCTCCCGAATGTCTCGAATACTAGTGGCACGACAGTAAACCTGTTAGTGAGCTGGGCAAATTTGTTAGCAGCATTTGCCGCAAAGCCTAGCCTTCAATTTCAAGGGAACAAAAAGGTCGGTGATTGTCGCATCCTCAAACAAGCGCCTTTTCTCTCTCAAAGCAGATAAGAGTAAGACCGTTTGGTTTCTGTCCGCTGCTTCGTAGAGTGACTTTCGGGTGGACGGCATTAGCGCTGGCCCGAAGGCCCGAATTGCAGTCTCGTTCACGATTTTGCCGTCCCTCGCTTCTGCTGCAGAAGAGCCCATAGGTCCCCCAGACGTCTACCTGTGGTCCGCACGGACTCCTTGTTAGCTTTGTCTCCAACTTCACGCCGATCCATAAACGAAAGCTTTCGTAATCAAGCAAAGTGCCAGGGTTTGAAGAGGAGTGTCGTAGAGCTACTTATCGGCTCTTTTTTGGTTATGTGTACCTAGTTGGACTTTACTTGTCGTTGTTTGTGCGTCAACAAGTAGGTGCTGGTATGTCTTGCAAATAACAGGGTCGTCATAGAACCTCAGTAGATATTTGTTTCCTTGTGTCAGTCTACGGGCCCTCGAATCTTATATCAGCAAGTTTTTTGGAATCCTGATAAACGTGCAGGGTCCCAGTACTTGTTGCTAGCTTACTAATGTCGGCTCCCACAGGAAGTATATGGGCGTTTTTGTCATTTGTACTGAAGCCTATATTTAGATACAGTTAGCTGGCAGGTCTGCTTTAGATTGGCTTCTTAGACTTTTTATCCAAACCCCGCAGGAGTCCCACGTTTTCCTTAATGTCCGTGCTGCTGGAAGATGTAAATAAACCTTGCCGAACGCAAAGATCTCAATAGCGATAGGGGCAGTAGGGGCAGAGCACGTTTAGTCTAATTAGGTGGGAGCGGAGACAATCTATCTTACCTGCGGCTTCCAGACAGCCCCGCAAGGTACCCCATGACCACCATCTCAGTTGCTGAAAAAGTGCTTCGAAGGAGGATATGGGTTGTCCGGCTTTCTGGAGTGTTTTAAAGTAATCTCTACGGACGCGTTGGCCACACAAGCCGAACTCCCCTTGGTTGCTGGCAGGAAGGGTAGTACTCGGTATTAGTCACCGTATTAGTGATGGGTCTTCGGTGCCCGGGTATGCCGTCAGTAATTGCACTTGCACAAAGCATTCGATTTCTCACTGCGTGTTATATGTGATACACGCGTACGCCAAGGACGCCATGCAACTGGTGAAACATGGAGTGCAGCGAAGGCTGATACTGCACAATGCGGTAATTTTGCTGTTAAGGACAGTGAGCATTGAGGCGTCTTGGTCCGACAGACATATTTACTAATAAGACGGGTAGAAGCTTGTTGACTGGACCCAGGAGATTCGCACGATTACGAACTGAGCTTGCTGCTTAGAGATTGAAGCTGCTTAGCATGGTGATCAACAGAGGCCCCTTCAACTTAAGCAGAACCCCTCCTCATCAGGGCCTGTTGTGGCCGTGACCTGCCGTCTGCAAACACGCTTCACCTCGATAACGCCTCAATAGAATTTCCTCTGGAAGTCTAGGCTTGTATGCACAATGACACCCTAGTTATTCTTCTTATGGTACCCTAGACTCGTAACGCCGCTTTGACCTGCAGCCCGCCCAGTTCCGTAGTGCACATCAGTTTTTGCGCGTCCTCGAGCTGAGAGTCGCCGGGACCTGCCCATTCTGTGCCAAGGTGTTAGCGTCTACCGCTTTGAAGTGTAAGTTCTTGCACATTCCTAACATGTAGCTTCCAGGCAAGAGGTTTCCGTCTTCGGTTGTACTGAAGCTTACTCGAAAGATCTTTCATGACATTGATTCAATCCTTTGCTAAAGCGTTCCTCTTCCTTTCCTAATATTACGCTTCCGGCTTTTGTTTACGATCTCTCTAAACCTTTATTCTCCTTCTTCTGCCGGTCTCTGAGGTGCCGCCTCGATATTATCTGCCGGACGCCAAGCCTTTGGTGTCGCTGCTCGTTAACGACCATAGGCGCATTTTCGCCATCACCTGGGGCGACGGTCACTGTCGCTTGGGCCGCGCAGTGGGGGCGTGGCTGCCATGTTGCACGGGCACACAGGACGCAAAATAATATTCAATATTCTGCTACTGTAAATGAAGAGATGTCGTCAGACGAAAGGGCGGACCGCGCCGTTTGGCCCTTCTTTATTTTACAACCGGTGCTTTCTGTCAGTTTGCAGCGCGTTGCTATGTGCCAAGACCACGGTCGTTGTCGAACCAAATAGAATAGCGTTGTCAACTTGGAGTGCCCACGACGTTTCGAAATAGAAAAAGAAAGTAGAACGAGAGTGGAAACACATACACACATGGCTCCCGCTAGTTCGACTCGACTTGTCGCACACAAACATGCATACATATATATATATATATATATATATATGGTTACGCCTTCAAACTCACTGCACGCTGACTCGATATTGGGTGCCGGCATCCGTTCGTGTAGAGGAGCGTGTCAAGGGAAAGGGATGGGGGGGGGGGGGGGGCAGGAGGACGCATCCGACACCCTCCGCTGTCGTATCATGGCCGTAGAGCGTATGTTGTCACAAATGACAGGCCGGCAGGCGGCCAGGCGGGCGTGCCGGACGAAATTTGGAGTGGTTGGTGGTGTTCGTAGCACTTGAGCTATCATAACTCGAAGGCCCCGTTCGTTTCTTCTAGAGGTTGCAACTCCGCAATAAGGCTTGACGCGTATGGGGCGCACGACGATGCTAGTCCTCTGGACGGTCGGCTGGCCTGCTGAACGACGTGTCGTACGTTCGCTGGGGTGATGAAGCTAGATCCAGCCCAGGCAAGTGAGGGCCGGGAAACTTATAAGAAAAACGTAGTAAGACCCCAGAGAACAATGCGTTAAGGTCACAAGACCTGCTTAAAAAGCTACAAAAAAAGAGAAAGAAAAGACTGGGCTTCTGAGAGAAATATCTTTGCGGCGTGAACCAAAAACGACGACGACGACGACGACAACAACAGTAGCAGCAACAATAAAAGGCAACAACAACAACAACGTCCTTACTCAGCGCGACAACCGTGAAGGGTTCAACCCTCCCACTCTTGGCAGTGCCGCTTCCTACCCCTTTCCATGACACGGCGGGGACGGTTGTGCTCTGCCAAGCAAGGCAAAAAGTTTGTTTCAAAAATCCTTTAAGCGACCTCATTTGCATGTGGAGCAATCAGCGGGTACGGCCCGTTGCAGGCCAAGACGACAAGTCGTAGCACTGCAGCGGGTTTCGCTCTCGTCGTCGCCGAAGTCGGCTGCGAGAGAACGCAAGGGCTTTTTCGTCGTCGACGTTTATGGCCGTGACACTGGCCCCTTTCTAGTCCTGGATCCCCTTCGTCGGACAGTACGACGCCTCTCTCGCGCCGGCGAGGTCGGGCGTCGGTCACAGCAACGGTTTCAAAGGCGACTTTGCTGACTGAAGAAAATAAGTACGAAACTGCTCGACCGACGATATCCACTCGCTCATTCGCGTTCAACGATCGGGCGGCAGATATTCTATTCATCACAAGCTGCCAACTAAGGCCGCGGCGCTGAGGTGTCCTTGTCGAGCGGAGTATCAGCCTTCGCTACACTCCATGTTGTGCCGGCTTCCTGGCGTCCTCGACGTACGCATGCCACACATTTCATACGCAATGAGAAATCGGCTACGAGACTGCTTTGCAAGGCTACCCGGTGGGCAACTGGTGGCAGTATAACGTAACGATGCATAAAGCATCGTAACAGTACAATATAGATAATATCAATTTTCATAACAATAATCATAGCAACGAGAGCAGCCTAGAGTACTTAAACGCACAGAACATCGAGATTCGCTCAAGGCTTTGTAGCAGAGACAGCTAATTGCTGCAATGATCGGCGCGGTAATCTCGGGAGACCGCTGCAGTATATCTACGCTTTGGCGGACCTGGCGGTGTCCGTGGTTTGTTATCGGAGGGAAGGATTAACTTCGATCTGGATTGCTTTCAACGATCTTCCACCGTCTTCTTAGTGTTGCGTACAGCACAACCGGTGGCCGAATGAAACAAGGAAGAAGGCCGACGCTTATCTTGGTCGGCCCATCGGTCGCGGGTATTTCTTACTTACACTATCATTAATTGCAGTAGGAGAGTCGTTGCTGGGGCGGCTACAGAATGCAATAATAAACCGATAGCCGCCATACTTCGCATATCGATGTCGGTAACATTTCGTATTCCTGCATTTACGTAATCATAATATACATATATACATATAATAATATTTGTGTAGTATATGTCCGTTTCACGAGGACGCCTGCTCTGCACCTATTTTCTTTAGGTACGCAATTTAAACAGACAACGTACTGGCACCTTATACTCTAAGCGCATATTGTTATTTAGTAACGAGTAGAAAAGCGCAAATCACACGCTACGTAAACTGCTATTGCCCGCCGCTTGACCCGAATGATAACCTCTTCGCCTCCTTACCCCGTCCAGCCCAGCTATTCATTCTCACTGTCATCACCGCGTAGGCACATATAGAGATCGCAAAAGAGCAACAGATAGCCCAGCGAAACAGACTCGATGTCACACAATGAATACCGTCGCCTGGCTTTCGCAGTTTGCATCATCAGATCGTTAGTCAGCACTGAGACGCTGATACGTAAACCACTGAGCAAGTACAAAGGTCATACAATAGCAACAAGTAACATCAACCATTACACACGGCACTAGCAACAATCTCATCAACATCAACAACAACAACAAAGTCTAATTATACATTATTAGCTTGCTTACTCATTAAATCAGCTAACAACTGAGAGATTAATGAGCGTAATTAATGCCTTTACTGCGATTGCTGGCAATGTTAACTAACTTAATTATATATACATTTCCAGACACGCTCACCCACGCACGCTCACACACAAACACACACACACATTCATGTACAATTACAGACATATCAAGCATTGATTGGCTTTGATGACTAACTGGCTACTTACTGGCTACTTAGATACACCGCTAAACCCGTCCACGTCTAACCACGGGTTGTGATGGTGCACCTTTTTTGTCTTGGTGTTTGTGTTGCGTTGCAGCGTATCCAGCCGATGTGGGCTACCATCAGATGGTGGGTGTTGGCAGCAACAGTATCGCTGCTGCTGCCGGCGGGGGCGGAGGCGGCGGTAGCAGTGGTGGCGGACCCGGCAGCAACAGCGGCGGCAGCGGGCTCAGTCTTGGCATCGGACTCGGGCTCGGGCTCGGCGGCGAGTCGAACCAGCGAGCTCCACGATTCCTGGCGGAACCGGCGGCGCGGGTTCACTTTGTGAACAACGCGGGCGTTCAGATCCACTGCGGGCAGGTGGCGGGGGTGCCGTCGCCCACTGTGCAGTGGGTGACGGCGGGCGACGGCCAGCCCGTGACCACCGTGCACGGCCTGCGCACGACGTTCGCCAACGGCACGCTCCACCTGCAGCCGTTCGCCGCCAACCGATACCGACAGGACGTTCACGCCACCACCTACCGCTGTGTGGCAACGAACGCCGTCGGAACGGCGGGCTCGAGGGATGTCCGGGTCCGGGCAGGTGAGCCGGCGCCAGCTCGTCTTCGTCCTATAGCGAATAGTTTAGAGTTTAATTTGCGTTCTACTTTATT
The DNA here is from genome assembly GCA_003439945.1 of Dermanyssus gallinae. Lineage (NCBI taxonomy): Eukaryota > Metazoa > Arthropoda > Arachnida > Mesostigmata > Dermanyssidae > Dermanyssus > Dermanyssus gallinae. Next base: position 141,686 of record QVRM01006451.1, read on the forward strand.
TCACAATGAAGGAACGAATCAAACAGTGCATGAATGAACGAATGAAATGTAAACGTGTTCGCAAGCGTGTGTGGAACGATCAATCAGCAAGCAACAGCGGATTTTCAGTAAAATTGTTTCGGAATTGTGTTTGTAGGTCCAACAGCAGACCTTATCACGTACATATTTGTGCAATAACCATGTCATTGGTACACGTTGACGACAATTAATCGCACATATGCATTGCGGTTCCCATGGCTGCTGCTACTGCCGCTGATTGATCGTTCTACAATGTTACACACACACACACGATATATGCCAAAACTTGTCATAATGCTAGCCTTTTGTCGGCAGTGACATCTTGGTGGCACGCATGCCTGCTTCACACTTTGTTACTGTTTACTAAAACGCAAATAAAAAAAAAATAATAAATAAAGATAACAACTACACGAAGATAACATAGTAACAAATGGAACAGGGTAACCTGAAGAGAAGATGCTAGACTTGAGGTACATTGGTCGTTACATGTTTTTTTTTGTTGTTGTTGATTGAGCCCATTAGATGGTTGTAATAATAGCAGACCTTTTGAGCTGTAGTTTGACTTTCGTAACGTGCCGCTCGCATTTTCGAATGCTGTGCGCCTTGCAGTCGTGGCGCAAAGGTATGAGGTGCAGGTTTACGATGAGTTCGTCATCAGCGGAAACACAGCGGTGCTGCGCTGCCACATTCCGAGTTACGTGCGCGACTATGTGGCAGTAGTGACGTGGGAACGCGAGGACGGGGTCACGATCACGTCGAACGTCGCCGTCGGTAAGTAACAATATTCGGTGTCTCGTACAGTTGCTTTGGATTTCTATCGAGTGCCTCTGCTTTCTCTCGCGCTTTATATAGATGTATACATATGATTGAATACATACGTGTCTACCAGCCATGCTTTGTATAAAGGTCAAGCTAAATATATATATATATATATATATATATATTTGACTTGATGTTACTGCAAAACATGATGTGCTAATTATATATATATATATATATATATATATATATATATATATATATTTGACTTGATGTTTATGCAAAACATGATGTGTATATATATATATTTATAGTGCGGCAATTGTCACTTGAGGGTTTCAAACATTTTACGACGGCGCACGGATACGGCAATATCCGGCAACGTAGTTTATGCAGGTCATAGAGACGTAGCGACGAAGCGGCTTGCTATTAACCACGCGGCGGGAATAAGGAACGGAGCCCGGCCATGTGGTCCACAATGAATGAAACAGTGTAGACTGCCTATGTCGCCGGATATTATGACCAGCTTGCAGCAAGCGCTTCTAATGACAGGAAACTTGGGCTTCAAATAATTTTCTACAGAGCGCAACCGCTCTCCTCCGCATGCAGCTTTGTGATGAAGGTTCGTCCGAACAAATGCAAACCGAACCTCGAAAAGGGAATGCTCGTAAAAGCAAACTGTTAGAAGGTAATGAGCTACATCTGGGCGAAGTCATGCAAGACCGACTTAAACAGATGGCGGAGCAATGGCCGAATAGGAAGCGTTTAACAATGAGTAAGGAGAAAAGACGTCACAAAAGACGCTGCCTTTCTTGGAAAGAAAGCAAATGCCTCCAATGGATCTAAACGCATCTCCAACGTTGTTTCTTAAGAGAGGTTCCATTACGAGGACGCCACATGAACCGGAACTCTACCTCGCAACCGACCTTTTAACATATGTAAATACATTTGCGTAAAGTACAGAAGTGCTTTTTACGCACTCAAAGGAAGTCTAAGTCGTGCAGGTGGGTCTTCAGTAGTTTTTTTAATAGAGAACTAATGGTGATCTCATTAGCGCCAGGTAGCCTAGAGACGCCTTTTCATTAAAAAAAAAAGCCACCAAGCAGCTTTTGTATATAAATCTTTTGTGTATACACGACACTAGGGACAGGTCATGACACAAAAGCGTTAAAGGTGATAATGATGTTCATTTCATAAAGTCGAAATAATTAAGCAGTTAGGTAAAGTTTTGCTTGTGTAAAACTCCCATTAAAAAGTGGGAGTTCAGGAGTCTCCTCCGTCGAAGTGTCATCAAATGACGTATATGCACAAGCAGGAATACTCTTAGACCTTCAGTTATTGCCAATGGACAAGATTTTAAATTCAACAGCTCTTGGTAGAAAGAGGCATGTCCAAAATGAACTGAAATTGTGCAAAAACGTGCCAAACAATTTGTTTTCTATTTAAGAACATATTCAGCCTGCCGAGTCTATGGAGACCTGAACTTTGTAGATCCTCCTAGATGAATAACTATTACTAGTTTTACCCGGTTTTATCCCCTCTTGTTTCGGTCTCTCTCACACTATGTGCACAGGTTGTGCACACCAAGCGATGAAGTATTATATGAATGTATTGTTTATTAACCAATATTTGGTTTATGCACATATGTGCTACAGCGCTCCTAAATAACTTTCATCAACGATATTGCTTTTGTACACTGTTGGAGATGATACAGATCACATAATTTGCCGCATAGGTTGCATTCACACTCGGTTGATATTTCGTGCCACCCATTTCGTATACATATCTTCATATGAAATCGCGATGAAGTATTATTGCGCGAATAAAAATCTACCGCAAAGGGAGCTCGTGTCGAGCCACACGAAAGGTTCAATTTCTCGACCGGGACCCACCAGGATGAGTACACTCGATCGGAAGGTCGTGCAAACTGGGTGCAGGTTGAGAGAATGTTGTGCGATTTCTCAACCTAGTTGAAGGGAAAGAGACAGATAGAGAGAAAGCAAGCGGGCGAGCGAGCGAGCAAAAAAGAAATGAGAGAGGGAGTGGCATATTCGGGCAACGACGTTCAAACGAAGGGAACGAAATCGAGCCCCGCCGCTTTTGTTCCCGTAGCTTCGATTTCCGGCGCACATAATAATGACACTCCATGCCGGCTGTGCCATCGCACCGCGAATTTGCCAGGCATCTAGACAAGCGTACGTACGATTCTCAATGTACATCTTTCGAATCCCATCGAAATTTCATTTGCTGTCTGGAGCTGAACCTCCGCTGCATTTGTTGCATGTTCTTCATCGCGAAGCAGGTTTTGCTCGGCGGCCATTGCGCCCGGCCGGCCGGCACGACGCGGCCGCCACAGATTGTGTTCCTACGCTACTCGCTGTGAACACTCTAACACCGATAGCAAAAAAACACTAGCACGAAGAGAGTTCTTTGCTGATGACTTCCGCGTACTATTAGAGGTTATTATGTCGCTCTCTCTCCTCCTCCTCCTCATCTCTTTCTCTCTATATATATATATATTACTCAATCAATCAAACGCACCTTTATTTTGTCAAAGGGGGACCAATATATATATATATATATATATATATATATATAACTACGACGGTTATGACGCAAATTGTTGTTAGTCAACAGGATAGGTCTTATCGACCTGATGCAAATGCAAACACATGCATACACGAGCCTGGCAAGAGACTATAGGTTGGATCGAGACAGGCTAGCTTGGTATATTTGGAGATACCACCGATTTTTGTCTGTATAGGTAGGTAGGTAAACAACCACCACTACCGCCGCTAAATGTATTTGACTGCCACCAACTAACTCCCTTATCTCAACAGCACACAACTACGGATGCATACAGTTCTTTGGCGTTCGTCGTATACATAGGCGCGTTTATCTACGCATTTCACGTGACCATCCAAATTAGGCACCTCGATCAGTCCCGCCTGCCCGCCCGCTCGCCCGCCGTCTCTCCTTGACTCTGAAATGCTGCCAGCTACTGAAGGCTCGCTACATGAGCCAGCCAAAGCTCCACTGTGTTGAACGTGATGTGTTGCTTGCTATTAAACACCGCCCCAATAGAGATTCAGCGTCTCCCGGTACATACTTGTGTTTACACATTCGCACGCCTGCACGCACTCAGAGACGCACACATACGATGCGCGCAGATGCGAGTCGTTTGTACTCCACCCACCTTGGTCTGGTTGTGTCGCACATCTAACCGCCGGGCTTACTTTTGCCGAATCCATTTCTGACTCAACGCCCATATATCTACCCCCCCCCCCCCCCCGTAGACGCGCAAAGTCTAACTGACATCAACAAAGTCTGCCAGGCTTGGAAGCTCGGCGGTAACCGTCTATTTAACTGCTACGAGATTGTCGGCATACTCGAGAGAGAGAGAAGGAGAGCAAAAGAATCAGTTTCGCTCTCTCTCTCACATTGGCGTGGCCAGCGGTTAGGGGGTACATCATTCTGCTTCTCTTGCGTAGAGTTTGCTCGCACATAATATACATTACAATACGTATATATATATATATATATATATATATATATACAATACGTATATATATATATACGTATTGTAATTGATATATATATATATATATATATATATACAATACGTATATATATATATACGTATTGTAATTGATTAATAAATCATCACAATAGTTTCTATATATATATATATATATATATATATATATAATTTGTAGAGTTTGCTCGCAAGGTGTTTATCATATATATATATATATATATATATTCATTTTTTGTACTGGCTGGTACAAATATGTTTTTATTGTTTATAAATCCCATTTTGCAAGCCTGCTAACGGACTCTTTAGTAAAACTGCACTGTTGAAAATGGAGGAAAATTTGAAGTGTTCGGTGCAATTTCGGAAAGCGGCAGAGTTGTTGCGACTTAAAGTCGCCAGCTTTGAAGGGAATCTTTTGTGTTCGGACGCACCTGGGGCAAATGGTTCTAAACTTTTCTGTATTGGAGACTTTACTAGTAGACGATAAGCAAGGGCCCAGGCATACCTTTAATAATATTGTAGGACAGGTGACTTTTAGATTAGATCCCACGATTACCACCTGAACTCACAGAATTTACTAAGTAGACGGCAGCTTTCCTGCATAAACCCAACTTAAATAGTCTCGTCTGAGTTAGCAGACGCTATTTCACAAATAACCGAAGCACCACATAACGTTATTATGCGGAGGATTATTAGAATAGAGTTTTAGAGGCATAATGTACGCTTAAACTCGTGAAAGCTAAAGGAACAATCTCTACACCTATTGCTTATCCTTATAAGAAGCTCAATAAAAAATAGTCTAAATGTGTCTGTAGCTCATAGGTGTTACAATGAAAACAAAAAAGACACTATATTACCTAAACAAATTTGCGCAGTTCTTCGAACTATTATGATTGCTGCAGACCAAAACAGACACACGTTTGCTTCAACCAAAAATATACATTTAGGCGCGGACATAGTGCGCGTCGTCTGCCGCATCGTCAGTACTCCTCACTATCCAGTGCAATCTTTTAAAATCGGCGCAAACCGTGACAGATCATCGCAGTCGAAACTCTCGAATGCAAAAACTTTCGAATTCAAGCTACGCCGTTAATGAGAACTTAAGTCACTTGCATGTTATTATGCCTAGGCGAGGTTGACGCGATAGTGATCGCCGCAAATAAATCTGTATTGCGTCGTCCCGCCAAAGAAGTTGATGACACGCTTGGACCTAATGACTTCTCAAATACTTGGTTTTCTTGTTTGATAAGTTCTTTGGGCAATAGTTCCCTGCTGAGGTCAGGAATTGATAGAATCATAACTAGAAGAAATATCATTGTAAACATTACGTGTGTACAGTGCGTTGCGTCATTTTCAATATCAGGCAAAAAAAGAAGGAGTTTGTTTCCCTTAATTCTCGGGCAAGCAGAACTCAAGACGGAGCCTAATTTGCCATTTTCGTCGTTTTCAATTTTTGACCGTAATAATGCTGAACAATTTTAAAATGTGAGTTCATTCACCGGCACTATACCATTGACCAAACTATGCACACACGTCTGGCTATAAAGACACGATACTCAGTTACTCCGTCGATCGCAACTTGCGTAGTACCTGCTAGAAAAGGTGGAGGGTCTGCTTGCAGTTCGCAGTTTGGATGCAATGCCGCTCAGCGACGACTTAATAAAAATGTTGTCAACAGTAATGTCTGCAGCCAGCCGTTACAGAGCTAATGGAAGCTAGCGGCAGCACGTTGAACCATAGGCCATTGGCGCTAATCTCGGTGATTAGCATAGAGAAATCCAAGCACTTCTATGAAAAAGGTCGTAGATGCCTCTACATCAACTGGGTCTGGCTGTTCACGCTGCAACGTACACGCCCAGATGGTGACGCAGTCGTTAAGTTATCGCGATGCTGTCGGCGTGCGCTTAAAACACTGCCACGTTTCCTGACTCCTCTGCTCTAATAGCAGGCGAAAGCAGTGTATAGCGTCGCTAAACATGCGTGACATATGTTCCGCCGCCGTACGGTTTGCCTTGGTTGACTACTCGGGTGAACCCTATGCAACTACCTCACCCACCGTAGTTGACTCTGGAAATCAGCATATTCTGTGCGGGGCCGACGTGCTAGCAGACAAGTAGACTGGGCGGAACGAAAACTCTAGCCCCCCAATCAGCTCCATTAGTTACTACCGTTGAGCCCATAAGCTCTAATAGCTCAAGATATTAGAGTATGCTACGCAGGAGTATTTAACGTGGTAAGGATTTGGCCTCGTTGCATAGCAGCTAATATTTGTACATGATACTTTGTTTCAAAAGCTTGTTTTGTTAACAAACGAAATCATTTTATGTAAGTTCACCTCACTTTGCATGTTTGTCTAATAGGGTTGACATAAATCCTGTAAAGTTTTAAAAATGCCTGCTGCTGCCAAAGCGGCCGATGTGTTGACGTAAGAACGTGTGACCTTTACGGCTTGCCAATCATTTAATTTTGATGAGTGATGACATCGTTAATAGTAAGTCCTGTCTAAAAGTTCCTTTTCAAATGGGCAGCCAATTCGCCGTGCTCACCCGTTTTTGCGCAGTTGAACATTGATGCGGTCGCAGGATCAACTTTTCTTATTATCTTATATTATGAATAACAGTTACGTATATATATATATATATATATATAGCAAAGGATTAACGCATACATCGTCCTTCTACGTGCAATATGAACGACAATCCTAGTTTGACACGATTAAGCCATAATTGGTTGATGTTGAACGACACGATCAAGTACACCAAAAGTCAATGTAGCAGTGCTGAAAATAGCTCCTACAGGACCTATGTCGGTTCTGCAAGGTGCTTAAGTGTGCCCTAAGCGACGTCTTTGACTAAATGAGGCGGCGCCCAATCGGTCTGCTTATTGCTTACGTTGAAAGCTTACTTCCCAATAACAGTGTCCTTCATTGTGAAGCAGTTCCAGGATCTATAGAGAGTCTTAATATTATTGAAATAACAGAAAGAAATATATATTAAAACGATTCGATCTAGCTCGAACTTCGGCACAATCTCCCTTACAAATGTTTACCGTCGTAGAGCTTGTAGCGAGTACTGTTATTAACCGCAACACATGTAACCGTAGCATTTGTCGACCATTTATAGACAAATCGATAAATTTAACACTACTAAGCAGTCGTTTGCACGTAGGCCTTATTTGTGTTACGCTTACACGTTTCGCGCGCAGTAGGATTACGAATCAAGGACCAATTTTACTGTGCGGATAATTTACAGTGCGAACGGTACGCTTTGGCCGTTTTCGAGAGCAAAACTTTATGCTAGTGGAGTTTGCTGCATTGCGCGGCCATAGGCGGGTTTATGGCCGACAACTTTAATCGTGTGGCATTACGGCTTAGGCCAAAGCGCCTTGGTGAAAAGGTCCTTTACCAAAGGCGAGCCGCCAAGTTACCAGCGCCTTACCGCGTGGCGAAAAGTTGTTAATTTTAAGTATTTTGTGTGATTTTGCTGCCACTGTCGTTGTATCGTCTGGATACACTATTATACTTTCTGCTTTAGCTCTCTCAGCTATTCTGGCTGGCAATAGAGCTCTCCCTCCTACTTTCTCTATTACGACATACGGCACATTTTGCTAAAATGTCTATCACGTGCACAATAAATCCCCTTAGAGGGGTATGCCATATTGTAAACAATTTTATGCGTATTTGTCTTGCGAACAATTTTCGGAAAACAACATGCATAAACCCACTGGGATGTTTGGCAAACCCAGGTGGATTTCTGCCAATAATTATAAAGTGCGACAACACGTCCGATAAATGGATTCTACTCTAAAATAAACCAGTGCACGTGCATCCCTGCTAATTGTATAAATATTTGATTAGAGGTTTGACCTTTGCAAGGCTTAGAATTTGTACCTTGTTTACGCTTTAACACTTGATTCAATACTCGTTTAGTATTCGTGGGCATTTGCATAGTATGAATATATATATATACATATTGGGTAATCGAAAAATATTTCAAGAGCGATATAAGGAATTGCAGAGCTAATTGAGGAAGACCTTTTTTCTAACGGGGCACGCTCTTGAAGAAGTCATGTTTCGGAGTGAGAGAAAAATGCTTAATTTTGTGACACTGGTGTTGATGCCCGACATAGGAGCATAAAATGTGCCCATATGAACCAGTGCTCTTAGAGCAGAACTAATCACCTTTGTGTTCGTGAGAAAATTCTGCATTTAAATGACATACGGCGCCGACTAGCAGTTGCGACATGACCGTTTAGAAGATAATTCGCAAAAGTTGAAACTGAAAAATAAAAAGTTAAAAAAGGAAGTTTTTTTATTAGCTTTCACGACTAATGCCTCGAAACCATAATCCTACTGGCCATTTGCAGCAAATTCGAGCAATTGCGCATTTTATAACGATTTAAGTATCAAATATATGGCGATATCACTCGTGGTGGTGGGGCAACTAAGGCTTTCCGGAGGGCATGTCGGGATTGAGGACCCACTCCATCAGATATCACTCGTTATATCTCTAGAAGCACACACAAATATTTATTACCTTAAGTAGCTCCTCACGGATGCCTCCACGAACCACTCGGCAAAGTTGGTAGCAATAACACCAGCTATGGAAGAGCGCATCTTTCAGGCAGTAGCAGATCGTCCTTCAGCAAGCACGATGGAATTGGTCTGAAAGGTTGGTGCGAGTCGCTATACCATCCACAATGTATTAGGCGCTGAAGGATTATATCGAAGACAACCCGAAGTAGTTGTTTTCTGCGGCAAGTAGAAGCCAATGTTCTGCCCTTGTGCTTTCCACCGGCGAAACTTACTTTACAAAAGAGGCACATCACTCGTTATTGGGCAAGTGAGAATCCGCATATGATTCACTAGCGTAGGCACCAGAGGCGCTTCTCTGTGCATGTGTGGGCTGACTTGGTGAACACCATAGAACAACAAATCTCATGGGCCCATATATACTTCTTAACAGGTTGGATGGAAAAACATTCCGTACATTCCTGGGTGTAACACTACCAGGAATATTAAAAGGCGTTCCAGAAAATGTTTGTGGTGGCAGCACCCTGAAGAGCCACACCATTCCTGCTGTTCGCCATAACCTCAACGTGAGCTTTGAAAAACGGTGGATTGACCGGGGCGGGCCGTTCGGTTGACTACCGCGATCCCCCGAGATTCAAGACGTCTAACGAAATTTCTGCAGGCGCCTCCAAATATGCATAGTGGTTTGCAGAGGCACTTTCGAGCAGCTACTTGGAATAACAGATAGCTATGTGGGCTTCTAGAGCTGTGACGAGTGATTTATCTAATGGAGTGGGTCATTTATACATGCACTCAATCAAGACTCCGGATTCTTGCTCCGCAACCACGAATAGTATCGCCATCGATTTCGTACTAAATCATCGCCATGAAATGCTTTTTGCCGAATGTGTTAGTTTTGAGCGGTGCGGAAGATCGTGGAGTTATAATTTTGAGGTATTGGACGTAAAAACGAAATAACTTCATTGTATGTCACACATTATGCTCCTATGTCGGGCACTGACACGAGTGTCACACATTTTAGTAGTTTCACTCTCAGTCTAAAGCAAGACTTTTCCGAGAAAGTGCTCCATTGGAAAATATATGTACTTCAACGGGCCCCATAATTTCTTATATCGCTCTTGAAATCTTTTCGTTTCACCATATATATATATATGTTTATTTGTACTCCTCATAATTTTTACTTGTGTTTGGTACAATATAGGTCGTTATGTTTTGAAGTATTATAAGTTAGTTTAACTGCTTATCGAAACAACATTCATATGTGTATATAGAGGACAGAACGCGAGAGAGAGAAATAAAAGCATTATCTGTTTCCTAAAGCCGGCATGAAGTCACATGTCAGAATGACGAGATTTGCTGCGAGATAATACTAGTAATAATAACAATAATCTTAAACATAACATAAAAATAACACACGAACAACAACAACAATCATACCAATTACATTTTACGGGCCGGCGTTGAGTGTCGTTGATCTCCCTACTGCTGCCTCTCCAGTGGTTGACAGTCTGCGGCTGTCCTGGCAACGCCCGCTAACTAGTAACAGATTGAGTAGAAGATAATTAAGATGACGATGATGATGATAATGAAGAAGACGATAATGGTTATGATGATAATGATCGCCCCTTAATAAAAGGGTGACATGTGTATTTAGGTATACATGCCAAGCGAACAATAAATCATGATGATGAAGATATCGATATTGATGATGGTGATGGTGATGATGATGATGGCGGCGATTAACATGGTGATGATGCGTCGTTACAGGCGGACGTTATAGCGTGTTGGCGCACGGCGAGCTGCACATTCGGCAGGCGACGATCGCCGACGGCTTCAAGAGCTACCGCTGCCGAACGCGGCACGCTCTGAGCGGCGACAGCCAGCTGAGCGCGACGGCAGGCCGCCTGATCATCACCGATGCGCAAGGCGCCCACCCGCCGCGGCTGTCCGACACGCTGACGCAGGTTCGAGCCGACGAAGGCTCGGCGGCCGAACTCACCTGCGTCGCGCAGGCTTTTCCGACACCGACCTACAGGTAGGTGGCATTGTTGGCCGCAGTGGTGCTGGTGGTGGTTGTGGTAATGGTAATGGGAGTGGTGTTCCTGCTTCTGCAGGATCCAGGTTGCTCCACTGAGGTAATACCACAAGTATCCCGCGGTCATGTAGGTTAGGGAGTCACCAGGTTTTTAGTGGCTTTGAGAGTCCCGCACTACACAGACCAAAGGGTGTGCGTTATGCATTTTTGTTCCTGGTTCCTGTAAAAAAAATAAAAAAAGGTTCCAGGTTGCTCGCTAACTAGCATGCATGCGGGTCTGTCTCGCTGTGCGTAGTTGCCGACGTCAGTGTCACCGGTGAGCAGGCCGATAAAAGAGGCCAAACAGACATTGAGCATCAAAACTTCCTCGCCGGTTATTAGGCGATAAACAACTGCATCGAAACGGAATAATAATAATAATAATAATAAATTACAATTTTGCATTATGAACCTTGGAGCCAGCTTCATTATGCTCTGCTTGCTTCAGAATAGATGTGGAAGTTTTAAGCCACGTGTTGCTGATGGGCCAACGAAGGAGACGCCTCCGCCTCTAACAATAACTTTTGTGTCATAGCAGAAAATAGCAACATTTCCGGACAGTTCCGGATTCTATATAATATATAAAAAAAGTCATTTTCTGGCTTATTATTAATTTCATATGTAATCTGTTGGGTCACAGAGACACACGCTAAGGATAATCCGACCATGGTTGGTTTAAAAATGAATTCATTATGATAAAAAAAAGTTGGAAAGACCTCATGATCGCTCTTATTTACTCTATGTCTATAATTACATAGATGAAAAGCACAGGCAGCGGTGTTGACCGGAATAATAAGCAGGGGCAGCGCAGCTAAAACATATTTACGCAGGCCTTTACGAGTGGTCTTAATACGACTGAGTCCAGCATGCCTTAATTAGGTGGAAATCTACATCGTGTGCGTCGAGCGAAAAGGAAATAAAATGAATTGACGGAGTGCGATGTCCATTTTGCTGTTGTTTGGACATAATGGCACCACTTAATAATACCGTCTGCAACAAAAGTTGCAGAGCAAGCATCCGCCATCTTCAAGCAAAAACGTGCCGTATTCCCAATTGTACAGCACCTTAACGTAAACTCGGCATTCTAAAGCTTATTTTTTTTATGGGACCGTCATCTCCAGATAGCAATTGTATCTAAATTCAGTAATTCCTCACTGGGTTTTTTTACCGGGGGGGGGGGGGGGGGCAGGAACAAAAATGCGTAACTCACACCCTTTGGTCTGGGTAGTGTGGGACTCTCAATTCACTAAAAACCGTTATGCTTAAAATTTTCATAATTACACATTTTCAACAATGGTAACAGTTATGGGCATTTTGCAGAAAAGGCTATCGCCCGTGTCTGTCCGCTCGTGTGCATGATGTGCTCATTTGGTGCATGATGTCGTTTTAATCTGTAAGAGCTGCCCGTGCCCACCGCGGAGTGAACTGGAGTGGTTAACCCCGAGAACCGAACTAGTTTAAGGTATCTTTAAAACTCAGACAAACTTACAAGAAATGCGGAGCTCAACGACTAACAAAATAGGGCATTATGAAAGGCAGCAAATACGTTTACGCCTGTGTAATGGTGTTGCTAGTGGTGCCGAGCAGGCGCCGGATGGGTCAACATGCATTTATGATCGCGCAGCAAAAGCCTAGCCCAAGCGTATTCGCGGTTTTTGTAAGGCGGTATCGTACATCTTGCCTGGCAGGTTGTTAGATTCGGACTCATCATTTAATCACAAGTCTAGACCGGTCATAGCGCAAGTCCAAAGAAGTGAAGTACATATTTCGAGCAATATATATATATATATTTTTTTTTATTGCCTAGAGGAAATTTGAACACCTATATATATATACACCGAAAGCACTAAATGGCGACTTCTCGACACTTAACTAGAAACTTATCAGGCTTTAGATACTATTAGGGGCACACTGTTTCTCCATCGACGTCCTCAGGCGAATTCCTAGCTGCCAAACATTTGTGAGTTTGCTACTGTTCAAACCCTTTATATAGTACTCCACTAACTGGTCTAATAACTATGACTATAGCCGCAAAACACGTAACCTAAAAACAAGGTTTGTCTGAGGTTTTTTCATGTTAGGCTGCGGAGCGTGTGGTTTTGATTGCTGTAAGATTATTGTAGAAGGTTTGGCAAATAGCTGAGATATTTTTAAGCAATTGCCAGACATATGTTTTAAGTAATATATTTCAGTTTATATTATTCTCCAAAGCACAAGTGCGCTATGCAATTTTGGTGAATAAATAAGATAGGTTTTGCCGATACGTGCGGTAATGTTAAATTTGCTTAGTTCTGTTTAAATGGTTAAACTACGCTAATATATTGATTTTTGAGTACGCAAACTTGCATCTTACGATGAAGTTTGTTTCATGACAAAACCGCGATGCATCATCCACTATTTCATATTCCGGAAATGGAAGATACGATAGTGTGTTTATCAAAGAAACTATGCGCATGCTGTTTGTGCTAATAGATTACCTACTAGGAGGAGCCAGCATATGAGGTATAATAATAATGCTGTAGCCAGCAGCAATTTATATTATCGATGTGTGCTCCATCTATGTTTTACCGGCATAGCATCGAACATAGTACAATGGGCGTCCTTTATTCGTCTCAGGTGGTTCCGGAAAGACACGTTTCGACCCGCGACGGAGCAACGCGGAGTGGTTCAGGCCGACGGATCACTCTACTTTGTCAAGACGAACATCCAGGACAGCGGGGTGTATGTTTGCGTAGTCAACAATTCTGCAGGCGAACAAATTTTGGAAAGTACACTCACGGTCACCGGTAAGTTAGAAATCATGCATATCTCAACGTACCATATATGCAATTTTTAAAGTTTTCTTTGATAGGATGATTCTCGTATGCATATATATATGTATGTATGTATGTATATATATATATATATATATATATATATATATATATACAAACAAAAAATTACATCACCCGTTACTCTTCACTATAAGCATATTGCGTGTGCAACCGCAGTAATGAGACATAAAGCAGTACACAGGAAAACGTTTGGATATGGGATCGCTCGGTTCTTCGCTCGGTAGTCACTTCCCTTTTATACGCCGCGATGTCTCATGTTAAACACATAACCAGTTGTGTTGCTTGTCAGTTACTGACATTGCTGAGTGAAAGAACATCAACGAGTTTTGAAAAATAGATACCGCGTCAGAGAGAGCCGCAAAGCGTTGCTTTGCTTAAACTTGGTTATAATATATATATATATATATATATATATATATATATATATAATATTTAAATTATTGTGATGATTTATTAATCATTTACAATACGTTTGCTTACTCGGCAGTGTCCGCATTAATATATATATATATATATATATATATTTTTTTTTTGAACGACTTCTCCGTGTAATACATTTAAGTATAGTTCTAGTTAGCTATGCAACTCGTCCACTGGATATAAAACAATCCACCACTTGCAGAGTCTACCAGCGATACCAAACTTGCGGGGGCAACTTGCATCCGAGGTCGGGTTAGCACAGGGGGTTCGAGCTACACCTAATCCGGATAGCCGCTCCCTTTTATTATGTCATAGAAATCGCCGACTTACTTCTGTCCAGTTAAGCCAACAGCTCCGCAATGCTTTCCGGGCCGTTGTTAGTGCATATACTCGTACGCTAGCGGAGACTACCTTTCACATGAACATCAGGCGCTACAGGTCAGCTGTACGCCCACAACTGAGCACAGCTTACCGATAAGCACGACCTCGACTTGTGTGAGATTACGAACATTGAGCCGTTGACCAATGGCAGACAGTTCTATTTTTGGATGAGACTAGAATGCAAATTGTGGATCGTGTCAGTTCTGCCAGCGGCAGCTCATATAGTTTGGGGTGCAGTATGCGTACACAGGACAACCGAACATCACGCGTCACCCAAGAGGTGACCCTCGAATAAGTCTGATACGAGAAAAGATTGAACTGCTCAATAATACGTTGATGAGATTCTGATAACCGCGTCGCGCATTACAAAAGGGGTCCTTGGAGATAGCTTCATCTTTAAGCACGACACTTAGCCAGCATGTTCTCCTAGAGCGGAATCCCATTAAGCATGTAGGGAGCTGCTTAGACGACGAGTTAAAGCCAGAAATGCAGTTCCAGCAACATTCCCGAAACTCATGAATGCTATGCGCAAGGAGTAAAATCAGATTGCATCTTGTCAGGTTTTAAAAGCTGATTTAATTGAGCTTTAAACACACAGTCATATTTAACATACCGCGATAATTGTGGGTTTCTATTCAAAAATCGTTGCTTTATATTGTCAGATTATTTGACTTGAGAAGTCTGACACTATCAGGGATATTAGGCCCACGCCAGGACCCCAAATTCTGGATCGCCAGCGCCAGGTTGGGACCACCTCAACATCATTTGTAACACGGCTGCGGCATTGCCTCGTTAGATGTCAATCGAGAGCCGCTGAAGGAAAAAATAACCCGTCTTTTTGCCGATAGAAGCTATTCTTTAGTATTGTTGTTGTCGCCGTTTTGTTGCTTGAGGGTAGTAACAATTAATAGCAGCAGTAGTAGTAGTAAAAATCTGTTTGCTATAGATGTGTATCGAATAGAGCTACGATGATGCAATTACTGGTGACGAGGTCGGAAGCTTTAAAAACAATGTTGTTGTTATTGCTAATGCTATTGATGATAGTGATGAGGACTATGATGGTGGCGGTGATGAAGAACACAAGAATGACAACGAACGATACGAGACAAAAGTAAAGAATCACTCAAACTGTTACAGCAGCTAGCGGAGCTCGTGCGTAGCCATACGGGGAAGATATAGCGGATATGTCTTACCCAATCATCCAACAGAAGTAATCCGTACGTTTCTACCATGGGCCTGCTTCCACCCTTTTCTGCCTTTTCCCGTGCTACTCCTCGCGGCAACGGCCGCAATTTTAACGTAACAGCCGACGAATAAACACACGTAAACACGCACACACACGTAGTGAAATACCCCACCCACAGCTAGTTTATAGCCCGTCTGTTGACAGCGATGTCGTCACGTTATCCGAGGTCGTTTTTTATTCGGTCCCTGTTTCCCCTGCTTTCTCATCTCATGGCGGTCGTTTTGTATGCGTTCTTGTGATCACCGCCCCAAAGCCTCCACTGCCCCACTGCCACCCCCCGTAACTGTTCCCGTTTCGTTCCTGTCACTGCAACACAATAGTAGGTAGCCCGACGCGGCCCGACAATACAGACGGCGTACAGAAAGCCTAGCCAAATGTATAGAGTGCGTATGCAGCCGAGACAGGGGAAGAGCGAACCAACGCGAGCGGGGACATGGCAAATCGGCAACATGAGAATTCGCTAGGGTCTAGTCGAGACACGTTGCAAACCGCAGTATAGCTGCGGTTGCGTAGTCTTCATCGTGATAGTAGGGTAACAACAAAGTTGTTGTAGTAGTAGTAGTAATGTCGAGGATCGAGCACGGAACACAAGAGTGTGCATCGAATATATGTATATATATATATGTATATATATATATATATATATATATATATATATATATAGAGAGAGAGAGAGCGACATGCATGTGTGTGTAAGTATGAGCTGTGAAAAAATAAACAGCAACTGGTGGCACCCAGCAGGGAAGCAATAGCAGAAGTCGCAGCCGCAGTATGAGTAGCAGTAGTAGAAGTGGTAGTAGTAGTATTCGTAGTCGTAGTAGTCGGTCATCGTGGTAGAAGAAGCAATTTTGCAAAAACGCCTTCAGATGACAGCACACAGATGACGACGCGAGACACCAGCGCGGGTGGCGGTGGCGGTAGCTGCGGGTGCAGCAGCAGCAGCAGCGGCGGTAGACGGACAAACGATGCGACGTGCGCCAGCCAGCGCAAAAGCGGGAAAACGTGTCTCTTCATACACGTACTATTTACCTTTTGTCTCTCTCCTCTGTCGCTTGGCCCGCTTTTCTTGCCTATTTCTATTCCCTATTTTATCTTCTTCTCTTTCAAAGTCTTTCCACGTTATTCGTATCTCTCTCTCTCTCTTCTTCGTTTTGTTCTCTCTTTTTCCCCATTTGATTCTTTGGCCACTCTTCTGTTTCTCATTTTAGTCCTCTCTTTTCTTTCCGCATTTGGCTTTCCCTCTTATGTTTCCCATTTTATTCCTCTCTCCCTCTCACTCCCTTCCGCATTTTGTTCTTCCTCTTCTGTTTTCAATTTTATTCATTTATCTTTCTCTCTTTCTCTTAACCTCATTTTATGCCTGTCTCTCTTTCTCCTATTCCTCCCTTTGTTTTTGTCTCTCGTCCGATCTCCCTCTTAACTCTCTACACCTCGGTCTCTCCCGTTCTCCATTTATTCCTCTGTCTCTCTCTCCCTCCCCTATCAGTCTAGCGTTTACCCTGCCAACAAGCCGCTTTGCCGTACCGAAGCATACAGGCAATCTTTCCCGGTTTCCCTGACATGGTTGCTGCTGCTGCCGCCGCCGCAGGCCACCCGCCACGTCGTTGACGAAAAGCTGGAATAGGGAAAAGTTTGACCTGGACGAATGAAACAGATTTTTCGTTCTGTCGCTGCTGCTACCACTAAGAGCTACGACTTCGGTAAGATGTGGCAACGGAGACGGGGAAAATGACGGGCCTATGATGACGAGCACAACAACAGCAGCAGCAACAACAACAACAACAACAACAACAATATGTGTTGGCCGCCGTTACTGAGATTGCACTCAAACACAGAGCTGA
Organism: Dermanyssus gallinae; assembly: GCA_003439945.1. Classification (NCBI taxonomy): domain Eukaryota; kingdom Metazoa; phylum Arthropoda; class Arachnida; order Mesostigmata; family Dermanyssidae; genus Dermanyssus; species Dermanyssus gallinae. Next base: position 159,325 of record QVRM01006451.1, read on the forward strand.
TATATGGCTCAACATCCCCGTATGTGCGTACGCATGAGGATGTCGACGTGCCTTGTCGTTTTTGCGTGCAGAAAGTGCAAATTCGTCGCACGTAATCTACCGCTCTGCTGCGCAACTTGGTCGTGTTGTTCGGTGTAAACAAAATTAAACTACAGGCTATAGAAACACTAGCTGACATGCACCATCCTAATTGATAACAAAAAAACTGCTTTTAGAGTACGTAAACAACATTGTGAATATACAGCCAATGATGAGGTGGGTTTGCATATAACCAATATTTTTGGGGTTTCGTTGTATATACAGCCAATGATGAGGTGGGTTTGCATATAACCAATATTTGGGGTTTCGTTGTATATACAGCCAATGATGAGGTGGGTTTGTATATCACCAATATTTGGGGTTTTGTTGTAAATACCGCCTTAATTTAAGAACCATATTATGCGAATCGTAAAGTATTGCCTAACACAAGCCGTTAATATTCCTAGGTAACCATTGAACATAGAGAAAACGTTTGCATCAGATAAATTATTCTATTGGTCGTTTATGTGCGTAAGCCGTAAATTCAAGCCTGGTGGCGTGGTGCATTCGCATGCGTTTCGCGGCCAAAGGAGACACTAGATAGGTGCGCGGGTTCGATCCTCACCGTTGCACATTTGTATTTTTGGGGACCGTTTTATGAAGCAATGCAAAAGCAAACCCGTGGACGCTAAATGAGGGTCAGCCCAAAAAAAAGTTATGTGCGTAAGCATCATCAAAAACGATCCAACTTTGCCCAATGGAGCAAAATCTAGTTGAAAACAGTTATGTTGGGAATGCTTTACCACCCAAAAAGGCGAGGTACAACTGACTTTTTCTCGTGCTTTACTTTTGCGTTAAAGCTTGATCTTTGCCACGTTTTTCCGACACGAATTCGAATCTAATAAACCGCAGTGTAGGTAGATTCAATATTTTTCGGCGCCAACTCGCCACCCTTAGTGTGTTAATAAAGACTCGCTCCGACCCGTGTCTGTTGTGTTCGAAGATGACAGGGCGTTCGGCCAGTAGCCAATACTTGGCCATACGAAGCTTATGTTTGTCGAGCCACCGATGAACTTTGCAAGTAGTTGTTTTTTTGTCAAAGCCAATCTTTTTATTGCTTTTCTCTGTTCTTTTTTGCTATGTTTGTTACCCTGGTAGTGATTATTATTGCTGTTGTTCTGTTTGCTTTTTTTGTTACCGCTATATATAACCCGCTAGTCCTGCACATCTCGAAGTTAACTGTTTCTAACGACAACCCTGCCGATATGTATATTAAAATTAACACCCGTTGTGCTGATTATGTGTTGCTCTATTGCTTCCCTTAGCACCGTTATCCGTGCAAATGACACCGGAACGGGTTCAGGTTGAAACAGGCCGGAGCGCAACGCTTACGTGTAACGTCTCGGGCTGGCCGATCGATTCGATCACGTGGCTACGCGACCAGAGGCCTCTACACCCGCTCCTCCAGGGACTTGACGGTGCAACTTCGTCATCCAAGTACCAGCTCATATCGCCGCATGTCCTGCACATACCGTCGCTGACACGCAATGAACGCGGTGTCTATCAGTGCTACGCGAGAAACCAGAGAGACTCCGCGCAGGCCACAAGTGAAGTCGTTCTCGGAGGTAGGGCACAATATCTCAAGCGTGTTGCTTCCAGTGTACAACACTATTGGCGAGTTGGAATATATATATATATATATATACCAGGGTGTTCACGCCTGTTTCTAACGTGACTGCTTCTGCAGTAGTGTTTTTGCGTGATAGACACTTAATAAAAGCATATTATCAAACGTTTGTCGAAGTTCTTATGTGTACCTGCACTTCCCTTCCTTTTTGCGTTTTTATAGAAGAGTCATGTCAAACCATAAACAAGTTTTCTTTACTAGACTGGCGGTGATAAGCTGGAGCAGGTTTTGCTGAATTACGGAAGTTGTACAGCAATACAATTCCAACTTGCTAGCAAGCTATTTAGTTGTTCTTGACTGTCTAACAAGGTTTTTGGGTGCTACATATGAGACCACAAAAATGTCGTTAACTACGTGTTCTATTAGCAAACAGCCTGCTTTCCTACAGCGGCTTTGCATGACCGAAATTTCTCTATCTCTCTTTCTCTCGCAGGACTCAAACAATAAGCAAATGGAAAAACGGGCAAATAATCCAACACAGTATCTAAAAAGTAAAGATTACGCGTATATTCGGGCGGCAGGAGTATGTGGTACGATCGTCGGCGGTATTTCAGTAAGTTTCTCTACGATGCGTCTCTCGTCACTCTTTCTGCAGAGATCCCTCCGATGATTACGGACGCCTTCAAAGAGCGAATCGTAGAGCCCGGCTCCGGCAGTCTGAGCCTGCAGTGCATCGCGTCGGGCACCCCACTGCCTCAGGTGACCTGGACCCTGGACGGCCTACCCGTACAGGACAACGACCGCGTGCGTGCCGGAGATTATGTTCGGCGTGGAGGCGACGTGGTCTCGCACGTCAACATCTCCGACGTTCGCGTATCGGACGGCGGCTTTTACGCCTGCGTTGCACGCAGCGACGTCGGCGAGAAGGTGCACGAGGCTCGAATAAATATACGAGGCCCGCCAACCGTGCGCCGCATGGAAGATCGCTACATTGTGGCGGGCGAGACTGTGCGAATTCAGTGCCCCTACTCCGGATACCCCATATCGGAGATCTTCTGGGAGAAAGGTCATTGTCATTAGCCATCCATTTATCTACACTCGTGTGTGTATATCTCTGTGTGCGTGTATGACGCCTCGGCTGTACGGAGACGCATACTCGGCCGTACACAGATCAGTTGTCGTTTATTCTGCTAGGTGGCTCTGTTGACTAAACTAGCTTGACCTGCTTCGAAGGCTAAACAGAGTTGTGAGCTTTATCAGATAGGCTTAACCTAGCACTAGTTTGCGAAATGGTCTATGTACAGTTAGTGACTAGCTGTATGATACTTCTGGTCTTGCATTTTCGCGAATGCTTTTGCGCTGGGTTTATCAGAGGGTTCCACAAAGGGAACAGCTCTTCTAGATGAGTATATGAGCTGCGTACAGCAATACCATACTAAAAGCACAACAAATAGCAAGTCCTTTTTAAGGGGCTTTTCTCTTTTGGAATAACTGCTGAATGACCCCTCTTAGAATTGGCATCAGCAGAAAAACGCTAGCGGATACTCGGGCTGTATGAACGACAGCAGTTATTGCTATTGGGAGCCGCTTTGGAATATCCGGTCGACCAATGGCCCAAAGTATAAGTGCGCATTTAGAGTGTGCCGATTAACAGTATTTTGTGGAATTGTCATAAAGATCATTGGGGTTTCACAATAAATACCTAGCTTACCCACCGGTTGCTATTCGAACACGCGACGTATTTCATTTCTCCGGTGAGCCTTCCTATATTCTAAAGAGCCGCAGAAGCGTTGCCTCAGGTTGGGCCTTAACGAAATAAATTCTCATATTTTCGAAAAACCTTATAGTTAAATGTAAAAAAATCAAATCTAGTAAGAGTAACCATAATGTTAAATAAACATGCAGTAGTAATACATAATCTACTAATAAATTTACTAAAAGGCACGTGTTTTCACCGTCATATAACCAATAGTCTGAACCACTAAGTTTGGTTTTGACTAGGCAGGAGACTCCTAAACCCGAACGATTAGCGGCAGAAGTTTACGGTCCAGTAGTTAATTGATTCACACGCTTAAAAAGAGTCCCCGGCCTTGAGCCTATAAATAGCTGCTAGATGGTCCGACACATAACAGCCTCTAACAGAGAACCTGTTCGTAAATATTTACATGAATACAGCTTGCTTTATGGCGCGTATATTGCAGTTTGTCGAAGGCACGTGTATGCTATTATTTTTGTTATTGCTCGGACGATAATCAGTATCGTTTATGTCGATGTTATTCTTGCTATTCATTTTTAATGTTGTTACTGCTGCTGTAATTTTATCACAACTGTGTTTGCTCCCATTGCGCACTAGCAACGATCGGCAACTGTTGCGCTGTTTTGCTGTCCTTGGTTTTATTTATGGTATTGTTGTTGCTACTATTGTCGGCATTATCTTCCTATTTTCGGCATCATGGCCATTCACCTTCATTACCTGCATTGCAGTAATCATGTTAGTATGAACTAGATTGTTGTGATTATTGTTATTGTTGATCTTACTGTCTGATGCTACGTAGTCGTTGGTTTCTATGACGTGTCTCTTAATGTCACTGTGGGACCGCCGCCGCCGCCGCCTTTTGTATCAGGATTCGTGCAGCAGAAACCGATGATGCGATTGCCGTCACGTCACGACTGTATTAGGCACGAATGTATCTCTAGGCAGATGTTAAACTGGTTGCTTCAAACTGACTTGAGTTCCTCTCACCTCTCACTATAGATGGGCGACGTCTGCCAACGAACCGGAGGCAGCACGCCTTCCCCAACGGAACGCTAGTGCTCGCGACGGTAGTGAAGAACGGCGACGAAGGACTCTACAGGTGCACGGCGCGCAATCGGGACGGCACAGCCGATTCCGGAACGGTCCGCATCAAAGTTCAGGGTGAGTCTTGCGGAATGGCGTTCGAGCAGCTATGAGACAACCCACACACGACCACATTTAGGCGCATTTGCAATCTGCAATCATGTGCGGTGTGCGACCTTTAAACGTCCTCAAAAATTCAATACTGACTACTAACAAAACAACCTATACGGGGGTACTGGACTTGTCGTTGTTTGGTCGCCACGCAATGGCAGTACGGTCGAATCGAGCAGAACAGACGTATGTACAATAAGCAGTTAGCGCCAGCTCAGTGCGGCCCATTGCCGCCAATGATCCGAATCGGTGGCTAGTTGTTCTCTAGCGCGCGCGCGCGCTCTAGAGACGCGCCTTAGGCATTTTGCTTCGGGACTGCCTGTGCAGTGGGCAGTCGGTGTGTCTGCGTGTCGGGCGGTACGTATCTACGTAGCTGGACTGGCCGAGGCCAGCAGCCCGGAAGACTATTAGGACTCAAACGTGGGAGCGGGCCTGTTGCCGCCGCCGCCGTCGTCTTCACAACTACTATCTTCCTACCATCACCGCCTAGTCAGCCCAGGTCTCTAGGCCTCGACTCTAGGCGTGGTTGGCTTTGCTCTCCTTCTCATTGCTGTCGGACTCATCGCTGTACTGCGCTTGTGGATAGATATAACCGCCCTCAAAGGACGCCAAAGGTCACTCGTGTGACATGGCCAGTCAGTCTAATGACCTATCTCCGGTCCGAACCTTAAAGGCCACAGGTTTCTGAGATTATCCGCTGTAAGTTGTTGTCGTACGATACCTGCGTTGCCACGATATATATATATATATATATATATATATATATATGCGTTATTTATTTGCTTGAGCTGTATACCTAAATACACTTATCGTCGTTTTATCGTCGAGAGTGTACTCGGTGAGATATCTAAGGTTTTGCAAACCTGGTGGCAGCATGGCCGTTGATTCGGCGGTACGATTTTTCGTCTATTCTCAATGAGCATCGCTTAAAGAAAATTGGATCAACAACGACGAGGGTTAAGCCGGCATCACCCTGGTAAATGGTAATCATGACTAGCGCACTAGCCCTCTAGAACATGCCTATATATATATATATATATATATATATATATATATATATATATATATATATATATATTTATATACATTTATTTATGTACATACATATGTATATATAAGCCTAGACGTGTCTTTAAACAGACATAGAAACATTCGTGACAGTTCGGTTATAAGTACATTCAGTGTGTTTTTCCCGATACTTGTGTCACTCCGCTGCTTCGAAGGCTCGATTACGGAGTTCCCCTGAAGCTCTATGCTATTCTCGTCTTTCCGTGTCAGGTACCTCGCACTGGATCGAGTGTCAGCGTTGGTGTCCGATGTCTACGTGTTTTTACATATTGTGGCGCGGATACGAGGCTAATTAGCTGTGAGACATATTAGATTAGTGGCTCGTTAAGTCACCGCGCCGCTGTATAACAGTGTAATCACTGTATGACCGACCAGTACGATGAGAAAAAGTAGGAATGCCTGTACATACAGACTAAAACACAACTTCTGATAGAGTGTGACGTAAACGAGTATATATATATATATATATATAATGTCCCTTCTGCAAGTGCATGGATTTCTGTATATACCCCCTTATTCTAAAACCTTCGCCTAAGGTTCTCTTTATGAGATAATCAATCCTTTCAGTAGTCCCGTTTTTAGATGCAAAAAAGTGGTGCAAGATTAAGATTGAAAGTTTTCTCTTCTCTGAGAGTTCCCAAGCGAGCGAAATCGATGATAATCCAAATAGGAATTTGCGAGACAATAAGATGGGGGTGAAGTAAATAAATTATCTGAACTGAATGAGAACAGGGGTTATTTGACCAACCGTGCCCTATCTACCATTTCGATACCTGTCAGAGAGCTATTTCTATTACGCAGTTAGCTCGATAATATTTTATTACTTATATATATATATATATATATATATATATATATATATATATATATATATATATATATATATATATATATATATATATTTATATCGCAATAAATACTTTATGATGATCAAGTAAATAAATTCCATGCAAAACCCACCGACTTGCGGCAGATCATCACAGATGTGGGCGGGCGATGTCATGACTTTACTGTTAATAGTTTCGTGGCCCTGCAGAAGCTCATAGCTCTTCTTTCCAATCCACCAGACACACCGCATGATCTTCTTAGCACGAGGACCGGCTTTTGCAGCATAGTTGGCCTTGGGCAATTGTTTTGACTATGATTTTGTGAGTTATCTAATTGTAGGCAGTGCATATCTTATCGGCAGGTTCCCGAAACACGCCTCCATAATATTGCCTTATGTCCACTAACAATGTATTGTATACACTGCTTGACTGCCTGTTTCCAGTACTGCGGTATACTCTGTAAAATTGGCCCAACCTTGCCTGCCGTTCGGTTGCAGTTTAAAACTTTTCATCACTATTTAGTGAAATTAACGTTCCTTTGCCATAATGTCGTGTAAGCTAGACTTGTACCATCTGTGCAACACCTTCTATGCACCTACAATGCTCAACTATGGGCTATTCGACTGCATAAGGCTTAAACAAAGCGAATTGAATACGACAAATCAAACTTTTTTTGGCGACAATCTGTCGCAAAAATTTCGAATACGCTAGAGCCAGTCTGTAGTCAAGCGCGCTGCGCTTAGGCTGCCTGTATGTGATTGCAATCAACTTGTGCAACAAATCTTTGCAGGTCATCTCCTAGTACTTGCTTGACGTGAATATAATATTTACCAAATGCCTTACCGTAAAGTTTCAGATTGCCAAAGCAGTTGTAGACCAACCAAGTGCATTACGTTGGTTATCCGCTCTATGGTGTGAACTACAAATGATATTTTATGGGAACGTTTGTGCAGTGGCCAGGGTACGTGTTCGTTTTATTTTTACACCCTGATATAGCACATATTACTATGAATATGCGATTAAAAATACGCATGCCGAAATAGGACCTCCTAGGAGGTCCTAGGGTCATAACAGATACTGTGAAGTAGGCCTTTTAAGTATGTAGAACAGCAAACCTTTTAATATGGAGTTATTAGGGATTTTCATTATGCACACTCTAGCACAAACTTCTCGTAATGATCTCACAGAATATTTATTGAATTCGTGGAAAACCTACACAGTTGATCATATTTGTGTTGTTCAGTGCCGTACAGCTGCTTAATCTTTGTTTCGCAAAGATGTTCGATGAAAGTCTGTATAGTTCCTATGCCTCCAATGTATAAGAAGCCAAGCAGGAGCCTCCAGAAGGCGATTTTCAACAGATTGAAAAATTCGCTTACATATATGAGTACATATACCACCTGCCTTCATCACCAGCGGATGGCTAGTGGTGAAGGTTTACGTTGGACACCGTAGCTCATTGAGTCGTTGTTTTTGTAGTTAAGTTGCTGTTGTTTTTCATGTTGTTGTTGTTGTTGTTTTTATTTCTATAGCTTCAGTATTTGAAAATCGACTGACTGTAAGATTATATCGCCAAGCATCCCTGAGATCACACCATATGTTTGGCGTTCTTCTATGTCTCGTACTCCTCTACAGTAAAACCCGTGCTCCAGCCGTTCACGTTCCCTCGGGTAATCCAGGAAGGCATGAAGGTCGTCGTAACCTGCTCCGTAGCCGATGGAGATGCCCCTTTTGAGGTAACGTGGCTACGGAACGGTAGTCCGTTGCCAGAGGACTCTGTACGCGTACAAAAGTACTCCGATGACTTCGCGACGCTCACGATCGAAAAGGCCCATCCACGACACAATGGCGACTACACCTGCACCGCAAAGAATGCCTTCGCTCAAGTGAACTACACCTCAACGTTGACCGTTCACGGCAAGTTTTACAATTGACGCCCACTTGGAATGCCCTATTGGTGTGTCCGTTACCACGACATGACCGGTTGTTAACCATTCTCCAATCATACACTTGATCGTTTAATTTAATCTATACACAATTGACTTTATTGTGAAATAATAATAATAATAATAATAATAATAATAATAATAATAATAATAATAATAGAAAAAATATCAAACAATTACCTAACTAAAAACATTAGCTAACTGCCAAACCTCAACTATATACGTTTATACATGAGGTGTTCACCCTCTGTGCTTGTACTAAAACATAACAAAGAGACAAAAGAAATGTGACTTTTCAATCACCGGCTATTCGGCCTGCTGGTCGAACATTCTCTCTCTATCTGTGTTTCTGCTGTCCACTTTCTGTGTTTCAGCTAAAGCATGACATAAATGCAGGTGTCCGTTAGGTGTTACTAAAGGTGTAAAAAGAGTCGTTCGCAAATTAAATAGTAATGTATTATACTTTCAGTGCCTCCACGCTGGTCGATTGAGCCAAAAGATACAGATGTCGTCGTGGCTCGCTCCGCGACTCTTGACTGCCAGGCCGAAGGTTACCCCCATCCACAGCTACGATGGGAGAAGGGAACTGGTGAGATATCTATGCATACACACATGTATATATGTTATCATTAATGATGTAAATACATGCACACACACGTTGTTATATACATATCTGCATACACGCATGTATATCAATATCTGCACACACGTATGTATATCAATATCGGCACGCCCGTGTGTATATAAATATCTGCATGCACGTGTATATATAAGCATCTGCACACACGTATATATATATATATATATATATATATATCTGTACACACTTATGTATATGAATATATGCACACATCTGCGCATATAAATTAATGTATACATGTATGTCCAAGACTAGATGCATGTAAATTCTTAAATACACAGCCCTGTGTTAAATGTGGACCTAGATACACACGTCTAGACCTAAACTTATGGAGGCGGAGAGGCATCCTCCAAGACCAGTATTCGATTTTCCGGCCGTCATGCGTGTTTCTTTCTCATGCCGTTGTTGCTGGTGCTGGTGCTGCTGCTCGCGATGGTGGTGTGTACCACCTCACAGGAGGAGAAACAGCCACAGTAGCAGCAGCAAACGGAGCAAAAGCTAACTTCAAGCAGACTCGGCCCTTCGAGACAAGAATCTGCAGAGTCAGCGTCTCGGACGACGCCCCCATTTCAAAGCATCGCGACGGCGGCAGCGGCGGCGTCTGTTGTAAGATCGGATCGCCGTTCTCGAGAGGGCCAGCCGCTGCCACTGGCACCACCACCACCACCACTACCACCGCCGCATTATGAACCAAGCTTGCTTCGTTCCTTCCTCAGCTCGGCATGCTGCAGGCCTACTTAGAAAGAACGTGGCACGAAGAAGAAGAACCCCCGGTGGTGGAGTGGGGCGGAGCGGGTACGCGTAGGCTGGCACAGGGCTAGCAAAGCACAGTGCCAGTCGAGTCCGGGGGAGCAACCGTATACTGATAGCATCTCGGGAGTCTCGGTCGTGTATGATGATGATGATGATGATCGTGATGATAGTGATGATGGGGGTGGTGGCGGTGATAGTGGGGGTGGTGGTGCTGCTGCTGGTGACGTCGATGCGGAGAGACGGCCGTCGATAGTCACCGGCCGCCGTGTTTGCCTGCTGGCGCCCCAGCCTGCCTGCCTGCACTGCGTGCCCGAGGTGGCACGGAGATCGATCGCACTTCACCTTATATTTATACGTGCGATTTGAGGAGCGAAATTCGGTGTGCGTCTGTTCTGCGCCTACCGAGTCGTCGACGAGGTTCCCGTCGTTGACACTTTCCATATAGCTTCAAGCTGTGTCACCTTCTCGAGCCGTCGAGCCAAATCGCGTCGACTTCGTGCGACCTATGCGTCCCTCCCCCCTCCCCCCTTCTTTTGCCTTCTTCTTCTTTCTTGCCTTCGTCTTTCTCTTGCTCTACTCGTAGCAACCGTTTTGCCCTTTGCCCTTTTTTGGCCTGGGCTTGCTTTGCGCTCCATATAGGCAAACCGAGGAAAGAGGACGCCATGGATTCACCATAGCATCAATGCATCAAGCGAGCCTTCCGTCGCTCTGAGTTTGGACGACGCATTGCGGGCGTCGCGGACGCCTCGACCTCGAATAGTTGGGGCGGAACGCCTACGACAGGCTCGTTTCAGACTCGTGCTTCTGATATTTGGTCTTGATCGACAACGTCCTTGGTCCAACACCTACTTCCTCCTTGTAGGCTCCGCGTGAATCTTTGACCTCACAACTGCAATCATCATCAGCTACACTGCATGCTAATATGTATCATGTTTTTCTCTTGAGGAGTGTACGGCTTGTAGTTGGGTCTTTCTTTCTGTCTTTCTTCTTATTATATTTGATTGTTGACGGCTGATTATGGCGCCGTAAACAAAGAACGCTTTACAAGGAGTTCGTTTATCCTAAGGCAGTTAGTTTGTTAGTTATTCGTGATGTCATGCTGTAACCTGACCACGACTCTGTTCATTTCGACGAGGGTGGTGTTTTGAGTTGCTTAATGAATAACATGCCGCCATATGACCTACCTGCGGCTCATCGTTTGCTGGTGTTACAGGACAGGGTAACTACGAGCCGGTGACAACGAGCTATCACTATCAGATTTACGAGAACGGTTCGTTGACGATACAGGACGTTACCAAGGATGACGCCGGCTTCTATTTGTGTCAAGCGACAAATGATGTGGGGCCAGGCCTAAGTTCTGTTATTTCCCTCAACGTTCACGGTAAGCTGAGATGGTGGTCCCCGCTGACATTTTGCCCTTGTTGTTGTGCCCGCACTCATTGTTGTTGTTGTTGGTGCTGCTATTGTTGTTGTAGGTGCCATGTAACTACTTTGTAGTCGTATTCATTGGCAATATTGTAATATGATTGTTAGTTGTAACTTGTTTATGTTTTTGTGGTTGCTGTGGATTGGATTAAGTCAATCATATTGCAGCTGCTTGTAGTATTGATATAATTGTCGATATGTTGTTTTTGCTGTTGTTGTTGTTGTTGTTATTATTGTTATTGTTGTTGTTGTTGTTGTTGCTGCTACAGCTGCTGTGCACTGTTGCAATGTTGCTTTGTATTGCTTCGCTTGGTGGGTGTCGTACGAATGGATGTGTTCACAACGATGCACGATGTCCGTCCTCCGTTACAGTGGCGCCCGAGTTTAAGACGAAGTTCCACACGAAAATGGTCCGCAAGGGCGAGGACGTCAAGCTGACGTGCGAGGTCAAGGGGGACCAGCCGATCCGAATTCAGTGGCACAAAGACAAGCTGCCGCTGCTGGGACTTGCGTCGACGGAGACCGCGGGTCTGGCCGGCGCCAAGGTGCGCGACGTGCCGATTGCCGATGGCACCAAGTCGGAGCTGACGCTGAGCCGGGTTGGCCGCAAAGACTCGGCTCTCTACTCGTGCGTCGCCACCAACAAGTACGGCAACGACGACACCAACATTCAGCTCATCGTGCAGGGTACGTACGCATCGCAGGCGTTCGCAGGAACCACCACCGCCGCAGACAGACTGAACGCTATGCTATGCAGCCGCTCGCCGCTACGTCGATACGACGCTAAACAGACGACGAAGCAGACGCTGTCTCTCTGTCTGTCCGTCTGTCTTGCAGCGTAAAGTGCAAGTGCGCACAAGGAAGAAGGTTCACAAGGACAAAGAACAATTTGCCTAGCGCCAAGATGTCGAAACGAATGCAGTGCAATGAAGTAAGACGGCGTTGGCACAACGAATTCATTCCCTCGGCGCTCCCCCACCGCCCCCCCCCCCCCCCGCTCCCCCGGTGGTGTTCTGCAGCCAGATTCAGCTGTGGAACTTGGAAACGAGCCAGCGAGACAACGGCGGACAGACGGAAACAATCTGACGACTATAGGAAGTCGAGAACCATCGTTACTTGAACTTTGCCTTCTGCCTCTTTTCCTCTTCCCGCGCATTTCCTCTCTCACTCTTGCTCTCCCCCCTTTCGCTCTCTCTTGTTCTGCTCTCACTCTCTCTCTCCCTACATATATATATATATATATATATATATATATATATATATATATATATATATATATATATATATATATATGTATTCATTTATTCCCTTCTTCTTATGCGATAACCGTTTTTTTTGCCACATTGCTAGGATACAAAGGCATTCTATGCAAAAATGTTGCACTGTTTTCTTCTTAGCCCTTTCATCTATCGTTACGTGTTCATTTTCTACATTCCTTCATATATCCCGCTATTCCTCCAGCTTGCCCAGCGTCATAAACTTTGAGTCGTCGTTCTCGGTTTTCTACATGGCTCTTAGTCTGTTGTCTTTGGGTACACCAGCGTAATGCAACTTTTGTTTTGTCGTTTTGACCTTATCTGATGAGTGTTTTCTGCACAGATTCAAGTCGGTTCCACACAATTTGTATTGGCGTCATTGGAGCGTTTGATGTTGCTGCCACTGCTGTTGTAGTCATTGGTCGTCTTTAGTTTAAGTGTTGATCGGCTTGCTGTTTAATCCAACGATTTACCAGTTTCTAACGGTGCTGAACAACTTACAATTGCAGAGCCGCCTGATCCTCCGCGTGGTGTTCGGGTAACTGAAGTCTCTTCAAGGCACGTCCGCCTCTCGTGGGAACCGCCGTTTAGCGGAAATAGCTTAATCACGCAGTACCGCATCCAAATTCTCGAAAATATCCGTAAGCACTGTTACATACACTCGGATTCATATATGTATGTGCAAACATGGGAAAAAAATTATTACTCAATATAAAAAGACTCAATGGAATAACAATCATACGTAATATACAAAAAAAAACACTGCAAACCATACGCGCGTTGCTTGTTTTTTTTTGTATTTATGCTTGTAACTAGCATGATTCAGTATTAAGCTTTAGATTAAACTGAATAATATTTATGGTATAATGGTGCCGCTCATGTGAAGCTCTTGACTGCCCCGTATTTAATTTGTCAATTAGACGGGAATATATATACGGAGTCTCCCAGAATGTGTTCAACAAACATTAGGATTTAGTACAACTCGGCGAAAAAATCGTTTTTTTTTCAATGAAGCAAGGCGCGGAAATGTCGTCAAAAATAGGCAATTGAGCGTAAAAGCCAAATTATAATAATAGCAACGAATTTCATATATATTTGTATATACTTAATGAGTGATAATGCCTGAACATTCGTGTTGTCATTGTGTGTTTCTTTAGTCTTGGCTAGTTACCGAGGCCAGGCTATTTAGCTGCAAGACGTATGTTTCATTCCAGTTAAGTCCATTGAACTGGTTTTAATAGAGGCTGGTAAATGTACATAGCGCAGGTCACACGCAAAAATTAGACCCTTAGGTTGTGCGTGTTTTAATGCTGTGCGTAGGTTATAATATGCCCGTCGTATATATATATATATATTTTTAGACTAGCGTTTGGCGTGAGGGCTGTTGAGATAATCTGAGGGTGCACTACTGTTTCAGGGCCATCTGCAATGCACTCGATGACGCCGCATAACGTGACAGTAACATCATCCGAGACGACGGTACAAATAAAAAATCTACGTCCGTCCACAGCCTACGAGCTGGTCGTCGTTGCTGAAAATGGGGTTGGTGAATCTCTACCCAGCGTAAAAGTGCCCTTCCAAACGGAAGGAGAAGGTAAGCTGCGACAGGCCGACATAATGCTGACAATGACAGCAGTGACAACCAATACATACACATGTAAGATATGGTCAGCACAGCAATCTCTCGGAACAGCTTAGCGCCCGTTCCATTAAGCGAGAAAAATATCGCTCATTCCTCCGGTGGTCACGTGGTACCTAAAGTTTTCGGACTGACCCTCAGCCGAGATTTAACGTTTACGGAACTGCTTTTCGCATTGCTTCATAGACGGATCCCCATAAATACAAATGTGCAACGGTGGAGCTAGAAGCCGCGCACATATGTGTCTCTCCCGTTCGCAAGGCGCAAGCGAATGCACGACGCCACCGAGCTCGACAGTTTAACAAATTTCTGATACCAGAACCAAGAGAGACATTCGTCCCCCACCTGATGAGAGCCTCGCGGAGCGTACTAAGTGCGATAACCGTGCACAGTATACTTTGTGTACACGTGACGGCTGGTGCATACCATGCTACCCCTAGATGATGGAATGATATCGGATCCGCGCCGAACGTCGTAAGCAGAAAACCCGTTTCGTGTATATTAAAGAATATTTCCCGAGTTGTGCATAATTTGTCTTTGAGATAGATTCCAAGACACCACCAAAGCTATATTTTATCATTGACACAATTTTAAGCTCAAACAATCGCACTGCAGCCAACAGGAACAACCTTCGAATACCTCTTACCTACGTGTATACGGAAGCTGACTGATGCCCGCCAACTCTCTGCGATATGCTGTAGAAATATCGTTCCCAAATAAGGAGCACTGAGGCACATATGTGGATGGAAGATGACCAATTCCAGCAGTTGGCCACTACAGATAATTTTCGCAGCCAATCTACCGCTTCGGCGACTTTTATTGCTTTCAAACTTCAGGAATTCACTTGAAGGCCCTCAGTGTAGACTGTAGTGTCTCTGACAATACGTTGGATGGCCCCAAGGTCGCGGTGTGCAATCACGAGGTCATCACCACATATTATGACAACTGCGTTTTTAAGCTCCTTTTGCACTTGGCGGGCTCGGCGATCAGTAGAGCAAACTCAAGGCAGTTGAGCGAGTTTCCCCGAAAACTAAAACCACCAACTCTAGTTTATCGAAATGGATTACCAGAAGGTGACAAGAAGCTCTATCGAAAGCTTTACGCAGTCAATGAAGACTGCATATAAGCGGGGGCCGGGGTTATGCCAACGCCTAGACGCTCAAGGGTAGACTGGAGTATATGGTTTCTGTGCCTTTCCTGGATCTGAAATGTTTTGGTGGAAGGGTGTTTTGCATAGTTGGAAGCACACTTTATGACCACCACGGTAAACACTTTCAAGAGTACATTCCGACGCAGTACCCCAATATAGATAGGGATCATCCACATCGTCACCGTTTTTCTCCTTGTAAAGAAGCGTGAGTTTCGCACGGTGCCAGATTTGGGGTATGCGACCGCCTTGGAGTATCTTTGTGAATAGACAACAAAGATGGCCTGTCAATGCGTCTGCTGACTCTACCCAGTGCTCGTAGTTGATTCCGTCTGGATTACAGCAGTTTCTTGTGGGATTGTTCATGATTCTAGATTTGTTCATGGACCATCTTACGTTCTGCACTTATATGCAGATTAGGGTGTACAGCTCTTGCTTGTCGCAAAAGCTTCAACGCTTCCTAACATTTTGGGTAGTAAGGGTTGCTGAACCAAGATAGCGGCCTATCTCTGCGATCTACTCTGTTTAACGATTTCAGCCTTGACGGTGGCCTCAGATGCGTTGTTGCTCTGGTCAATACCGCTACCCAAACACATCCATTAGCTCAAACTCGCACTCAAAAGCACGCAATTAAGGTACCCGGATGGGTAGATTGACAACTGGCGGAACGGCCATGCCCAGACATGATCAGAGACCTTAGCAATGGAAGGTCCTTCCGAATCGGAATGTTAAGAACCTTGTATCTTTGAAATTCTAGCGAAAACTGCAAATCCGCTGGAGTTATGGACTAAAAATGTCGATTAGACCATCTTGATAAGCGTACTTAACTTGACCTCGCTCGTTTGCCTAGTACTCTCACCAGATTAGCTGATCACCGTTTCCGTCAGTGGTGCCGGTATTTATTTGACAATTGACGTCGCCGCATTTCATTCAAGACCACTGTAATTTAAGGCCTGCTAAACCAGACGCCTTGACGGCATCGCCTACCTCGATATCGTCGTTCTGAGGTGGGAGGCAAAACGGTGCGAGGCTGAATTTGACTGTTGTGAGCTTTAACCAACTGCCACATTGACACACACATTGCATGCGGAGCAACCCTACTCGCAGGTAAATTGACATTTTACCTGCTGGTCTGCCTTGCTCTTCATCGAGGAGACCCGTCAACCGATGAAATCTTCGCATCTTATCGAAATGTAGGTCCCTCCAAGGACTTTCGCGAGAAGAACAATGTCCACATCTTTGAACAAGCGTTTTGGTGCTAGCCTTATTGCCCTATATCAATCCTCGCAATTCGACAACAGCACTTTGCACAAGCCGTTGGCATCATGCAATGCCCGCAACGATGGAAAGCCGACCATCATAGCAGAGCACCAAACCCTGTTCATCAATAAATTGTTCGTTCACTCTAAATTAAACCGGCGGAGCTTCCATCTATCGCCGAAAACTCGCGGCAGTCAGTCAGAAAGAGTTTTTCAAGTCGGGGAAAGCGAAAAAAGGAATCTAACAATGAGCTTTAAGGCCATTGTCGTTGACACCGAATAAACGGAATTTAACACAAAGACCCTATGTTTTCAAATGACACGCACTCCAATTTGTTTTCTAGCTAGCCCACCACCACGCAATTGAAGTCCCGACGTTCATCGGCTGAAGCCCTCCACAGGACAGCACACACAGCTTTATGGGCAGCAGCACACAGTTTTTACATAGCGTCAACTCACCCAGCTTGATAGCCCTAGCACTTTCCGTTTAGGGCGGCAGACGCCCCCTTATCCGCGGATGTGCTGCCTCACATCGTGTTGTTTGGCTGTTGTCTGCGCAGATGGATGGATGGGCTGTGTTGGCTTCTAGCCTCTTCCATCCTTCTCCAGGCTGTCCGTGAATTTGAGTTTTTTTTGTGGGCTGCGGTTTGTCACTTGTATGATGACACCGTCACCATTATCACACTTCAGCGTTGCGGTTTCCGCCATCAGCTTTAACGGCTTCCGCGCAGCCAGTTGGCCCCGTTGCTGGCCCGCCCTAACTCCTGTTGCCTCGTATTGGCAGCTTTGTTTTTATGTCGTCGTCTGCTGTTGCTCCTATTGCCAAGTCGGTGCCGTTACGTCAGTTCACGTTACGGCACCTAGACGATCCTCCGTCCCCTACGGGCTTGGAACTCAACCAGAGGTATATCTTCAAAGCACCGAGGGCCGCACATGTTCAGATATCTAGGGTTTCTCTAACAGTCCTTGTAACATGGCCGCTGACACTCAGCGGTATGGTTAATCATCTAATCTCAATGAGGATCGCTCAAAGAAAATTCGATCAACAACAGGGAACGTTACGGCACCTGCTGGTGTTTACCAGCAATAGTAGTAGTAGTAGTTACGTCACGGACTATTGCGGCTACAGTAGCACATGTTCTCTGGCGGCAGCAAGGCGATCAGCGCAAAATATTATAGAGTTGAAAACCGTGCCACTAGAGGTGGTACCCTCTGGTGTATTGTGCCACCCAGCGCAATAGGACGGCATTTCAGCGCCTCCATCGAGGCTTGCTGATACACTTAGCACGTCGCTAGTAGTCTCCACCATACAACATGAAGAAAAAAGAGCACTGCGAGCACATTCACAGCACGCTGTTGGGCGGCGTCATCTTGATTAGTTTTCCTCACCATTATACTAGCAGCCGTTCGACAATTAAAGCGAGCTCGACAGACAGACAACGCACGCAAGTAGCTCGTCATCATCTTGTAGTATATACTTGAGGTCAGCAACGACAGAAATAATAGCGACGACATCTCTTTGCGTCGAGATTTGTCTCACGATCGTCGTTTGGCGTCTGCACGTCGTCTGCGACGCAAAGCGCCCTCGCGCGTTATCATGTGTTATTCCTGTTATTGTTTTGTCGTTGTCTTATTGTTGTTGTTGTTGTTGTTGTTGTTGATTTGTTGTTGTGGTCGTCGTCGTCGTTGTTATTGTTGTTGCTTATGCTGATGATGCTACACATTGGTTGTTGACGGACGTGTTTGCGGCGGCATGCAGGCCAATGCCAGCGTAACCTTTACGTCACGCTAGTTTTTCTCTCCGTTGTTACGCTGTGCTGCTACTCGCTTTTGACTTCGCCGAAAGGAAGGACTGAGGAGCTACGTCGTTTTGGCACGATGCCAACGGCAGAGGAGCAGAGGTCGCCGGAGCTACGTATATAAGAAACAGGCGAAGAAAACGCCGTAGACAGTGGCGAGATCAGCGGCGGCCGGGAAGGCAGCAGCTGCACGTCTAAAGACGCAAGGCGACGAATAAGTTGACGGCCCACCCTCTAGGCAATAACCCGGCTCCCTTTGACTTGCCGTTGTAAGCCGCCTAGCCCTGGCTACACTGCCACAACTATAACTGCCACTGCGTGGGCACCTCATGGGTCTTCCGTTCTATGTGACGCCAGAAAGTACACGATGCACGGTTTCGCAGCCGACTGACGAACTGGCATGACGCGAACATAGCATAATAGCAGCGGGGTACCTGGCTGTGTTCGCCATCACGACTTGCGTGTATATATATATATATATATATATATATATATATATATATATATATATATATACATATATATATATATATATATATATATATATATATATATATATACATATATATACATATATATATGCTTACTGCCGATGTCTAAATCAGTCGTCATCTGATCGGGCTGAACTCTGCAAGTGCAAGCTTAATCAAGCAGGGTTTTTTTCAGTATTAAGGCGGCATAGGAGCATAAGCTTCTATTTGGAATTGCACGTTACACAAAGGACGGGCCCTCGGCATGTATTCGTTGTGTGTCGTCGTGGGATTGAATTTACGACTCATGACTTATAAGTCGCAAAACACCTCCACTATACCGTCCTTGCGACTGCCGACCGACGAGATGCTGCTTATTCTTATTAAGAAGAAGGAACGAGATCATGTCTCCACTGAAGATAATGCTTTCGAATTGCCGGCCTTCTGAATCTCCTCAAACTCGAAATATAGGACGACACCTACGCTATGTGCAGATATATCTAAGCAATTAGTTGCTATGGTATAAAGGTAGATCTGTGCTTAGGTTAAGTTAGTGCAGGGTTAACACGGAAGGTCAATGGCAACAAGTATTAGCAGGCAGTATAGTAAATTGCGGGCTGAGTTTTATTATAAGTCTAAAAAGGCAATAACTAAGCTGTTTGTCTGTCGAAGTGTCTGACCACCGTTCAGGCTCACCTGTTCTGCTTTCTGTAAACGATTGCAACTTCCGTACACAAGCCACAGCTGAGCTATTCAGGTTGTCAAACCTAAATAACCGGTATGCCGTGTCTTGGTGGTTTAGCCCGGTCGGTTCGGCCAGACCCGCCTGGCGTTGTTGGGGGCGGCTGCCCATTGTCAATCTGCCGTTGGCTATTCCCGCCCGGAGCGACTTTTAGAGGTCACTGGGCAAGACTGTATCGTTACGTTCTGAGAGATAGATAAATAGAGAGAGAGAGAGAGAGGTATAGACAAAAACATGTAGTTGCTTCCTCACGCCATATGTCGTTATTGTGCGCAAGCTTGTAGCAGACCCGTAGCAGACCGTGGATGCCGATAGCCGAGACAACGGTAGACAATGTGGACTTCATCTTCGTTCTTCTTAATTCGCTGGCCATTGTCAAACAGAGCTCGTGCGAAGGCATGACACATCCGGGCTGTGAGTCAGGCGTATGCCGTATGTGCCCGAGCGGGGCACATATCGGCGAACGCGTCGATATAGTACGATGTCTCCGACGGCGAGTTTCTCTTCTCACCGGGTCGCGGCTTCGAGATGCTTGCTCCGATGGTCGCCGCGGCAACCAGTTGCAGGACCACCGGACCAGGGCCTAGATACGTACAGCAGCTACAATGCCGATGGCCGGTGGTCCGGAGGCCATCGGCACGAATATGTCTGAATGTACAGACGAGCGAGTCTGTAGGCATTAGCATAGATATGAACGTTCAATACACCTCCTTCCTATCTTGCCTCATCTTCGAGCGTGATCTTTGAGCAATAGCGCGGTGTTCTCTATTTCTCGATCTCTCTCCCGTTCTCTATTATCTGGCTTCATAAAGTCAGTCGGCCACCGCCGGCCCGGTGGGTGGATGGGGAATTGCTGGTTGTATAGGCACTGGATTCGGTGAGCCTTTGTACCAGCTTTGACCGGTTACTTCACGACTGTGTAGAATAGACGAGGTGTTAGTGGACCTGACGGACCACTGCTGTCGCTTGTAGCATCTTAGCTTGCATACTACGCCTGGATGTGGATGACAACGTGGCATTGATATGTCTAACGATATAATAATATGAGCAGGCGATGACAAAGCAAACTGGATCGTACCAAAACATGTACACAAGGGAAGTGCTATGCACATACATATGTATGTATATATATATATATATATATATCATATCATAATACGCGCTTTATTTACAATATATATATATATATATATATATATATATATATATATATATATATCTATATATATATATATATATATATATGCATAATGCCGTATATACGTGTATAGGGGACTAACTATACACGATGCGTTGAACGTGCAATTGTTGCCAATCTAAGCCTTTTCGTCGGTTGGGTTCCTCTGGGCTCGCTCGACCTGTTAGCATTGTGACCAGCGATATCACTGCAGAGGTGTTATCAGAAAGCGGCGTTACGATTCTATTCAAACAGTTGGTACTCATAGCGACCTAAATGATGAGAAGGGTTCCAAGAGAACAACGTTTCGTTTTTCGGTATTTCTTTAACTTTAACAATGTACCACTTGTGCGCTTGTTAGTTCCCGAAGGTCCTCCGGAGCAGATCAGTGTTGAGGCGACGTCATCAGCTTCACTACGCGTCTCATGGATGGTGAGTGATCGAAACCGACCGGTTTCACGTCCTGCAAAACACAAAAAACGTAGCGGCGTGGGTAACTGCGTAACACACCCAGGCTGCAATAATAGCAGTAGTTTGCACTAAACACAACACCCAGGCTGTAACAATTGCAATAATTAACAATATTTATAACAATGATAGCAACAATATGATAGTGAATGAGTGCACGATTGCTCGCAGAGGGCCTGAAACATAACGGATTTCTTAAACACTAGTAGCTCGTGTCTGATATAGTAGGCAGTAGCGCAATTCAGGTTGAATCACCTCGATTCATTTAGGCTAACTTCAAAACGGCCTGTTTAATAAATAGTGATAGTCATAATGAAGGTTGGATGGTAATGTACCATGTCTTTTTATTGAGACATCTGTGCTCCCCCTTATTTTTCCGATTCGATCGTGGCCGATTATATAGTCCACTCCGGCATTCACTGTGTCTAAATTAGAAAACATGAAAACCAATTTAAGATTGACCAATCCACGGAGGTCTTGAACCCTCGACCTCCCAAATGCAAGGTAACAACCTGGCCACTAAGCCACCTCGTTTGGTGAACTAACAATTGTTCTCCACATCAAGTAAAAGTAATCTCGGCCACGACTGGCCCCCAACAAAAATCACCTCCGTCCCACAAACGAAGGTTTCTAACACTGGTCACTCGTAGGGATAAAGGCATGCATGCAGTCTGTCTACCAGGGTGTATATTGTCATCCTTGTCTAAAATATCGTTGTTTTAATTTGTATGTCATTCGTTTCGTCGCTGCCGTCGTTCAGCCGCCGCCGCCGCATATGCACAACGGAGAGATTCTCGGCTACTACGTCGGGTACAACTCTTCCGGCGAGAAGATTCAATACAAGACGGTCGACGCTAAATCTGTCGCCCAGACCCGTATCGAGACGGAGCTGAAGGGCCTACGCAAATGGACACGCTACTCTGTCAGCGTACAGGCGTACAACAAGAAAGGCGCCGGTCCTCGTTCAGACCCGGTCATCAAGCCCACCATGGAAGATGGTATGCTGTCGAGCCAAACGCATATATATGTACACGTTTAACTTAAACTGTGTGCTAATTTTATGGAGAAGAGCCTACGTTTTTAGACGGCTTATCTTATCGTCCTTGGTGGAACCTTGCAGCATTTATAAATTAGCTCGTTGTACGTAACCGCGGCTAGTTCGGTGCGAATAAACGCTGTGTGTGTTCATCACATGGGTTTACTGTCAATTACGTGATATGGGAATGTAATCAACTAACCCACAAAACTTTCTGATTGGCCTATATAATCATATATGTGTTTTTTTCTACATTATACAATTTATGCAGTGTAATCAATCACTACCGGTAGGAGCATGACAATTGAGTCCTTGCAAACGGCCCCGCGTAAGGGCCAGCCATCTCTGGAGGGTTCCATATATATATATATATGCATAAGCATTATTTATAAACAAAAGCCCGGGGCTAAGAACTCGACTACCAATGTATTAGCTGATAGCATGTCTGGGTATATCATCATCACTCAATTTCAGAAACCACCGCCAGAAAAGCTAGGTTTACTACTTCTAGGAGAGACAATATTAATAAACAGCAAGAGATGCACATTTTGAAATACATACCAAAGCTACGTCCGCCAAACCAGAGTTGCTAAAGCAGAGCTGCCCGCCAACTCTGAACACACCATTCGATCATAATTAACAACTTTTGTAGCCGTTAACTGTATCAAAATTGGCTAGCGATCGTAGGAAACTTAGCGGAACTGTCTAACCTCGTGGCTTGCGCACAACACACCGCAAACAAGAAGCGTAAATGAAGTGCTACCGGCTACCCGATATGAACATACATGGGTGTCCATTTTCCCGATCGATTATTACTTTCAGGAGACTGTTGAGAGGATATATATATATATATATATATATATTACAACCACAAAAATCGGTCAACGTATGGTCAGCTTTGGATTCGAATATACATACAATTCAGGACAGTATTTAAAGTTCAGATTTTAAAGTTCGACTTGAATAGTAGCGTTAAACAAAAACTGGAATTACTGTATATATTTGGCTAATATAACTTTCAGCCACGTTTAGGAAAATGTCGCCTTGAGAGGTACTGATGGTGCCAGGATCGAGCCCGCAACTCCTAGCGCCCCGAGTCGCCGGGCATCTTCTCCGCTCCGTCTAGTCGACATATGATTCCCACCTACAACATTTGATTCGAGCATCACGCTAGACAGAAATTCCAAACGCAATAACATTCTGAGCGGAGGAGCTTTATATTCCTGGTGGTGTATGATTCAAGTCTCTTGGACTACCGCCATAATGATCAGTGAGGAAAAAGCGCCAGCAGCGGCGCGTTGTATTACGGAACCCGCGTTGCACATGCAAGGCGGCGTTCATCCAGTTCCTGTCGTCGATCCCACCGCGCAGGAGTGATAGTAGGAAGAAAAAAAGAGGAAGTCGTAGAGAAGGCAGAGGAAAATCTTCACTTTTCGTTTCGCTTGCCTGTATTTTTTTCCAGGGGTGGTTCAGGGGGGATGGGCAGGTTCCATATCTATACACAGAGCGCCAGCCTATCTCCAGCGTCACCTGGGCTGTTGGAAAATATGACTGCCCGTATAGGTAGGGCGTACAGCCGACAGCTAGAGCTTTGAGCCAAGATCTATCACCCGGCATTCCGACTAGGAAAGAGGATCAAATTCCAAAACGGCAATAGATGGGTAGTCGCGCGCCCGCCTTCCCAAGGGAATGCAACGCATATGTACAGCAGTAGGAATTCGAAGCAGGCAAAATACTTGCGCGATTCTCAAACCCTCAACTACTCAATCGTCTCTGGATGCATGAAGAGATCCAGCGTTATTCAGCCTTGTCTCTTTTTTTTTATCCAGCAAAATTTGATAATTGCTTTAAACATTTTTCGTCTTGTACCAATACCGATCGGTCGTCATGATTACGTCAATTTCTGTTGATTCCGGTCAAATTCAAACCCACGCGCTTCACTTTATGTGTGACGTTCGTTAGTCGCCTATTTTGCCATTCACAGTGCGTTCGGCTTTTGCCAGGAGGCTACCAGGTAGGCAGTACGCATATCGGATTCCCACTAATGTTGCCTCGTAGTGTTGAGATCGAACCCATGCAAACTACCTGTATTTCCAAGCCTTGCACACATTCTGGAACGAGTGCGCATTACTTTGGCAACAAGGGGGCCAAGCCGGTCGTTTTCTTAAATCAAAATCTCGAGTGGTACGTAATTGCCATGCATGTCGTCCGTTTATAGAATTACGCGACGCTTCTTCAATTCAGCACCGTTTCTATGATACGTCCACGAAGTGCCAAAATGGTGAATTCCAACAAAATGTGGTTAACTGTGCCTTTTCATTTATGCGCGACGGGAAAACGGAGATTTCAGTCAATTAAGGTTTATCGCTAGACAAGGCCAAAGTGTCCCCATTTTGAGTAAACATTTCCGTCACACGGCTAGTCTTCGACAGACTTATGTCCCGCACTTTAATTTACTGTCCGGTTTGTAGGAACCAGCTTATATCTTATAGACAGACCTTCATATTAATTCATGAAAATATGTGTTTATTATTTTGCGTTGCAGTGCCAAGTCGCGCCCCGCGAAAAGTAACCTGTGAGGCAAAGTCGTCAAAAAAAATTAAAGTTTCCTGGACACCACCACCGCACAATGCCCTTCACGGGCACCTTGAAGGGTACAAGATTCGATACCGAAAGACCGAGTCTCTTGAAGATGGTAAGTTAGATATGCTCTAAAAAGTCTAGTGTCTCTATTTCAATTTCTTTACTTTTTACACATATTTTTTGCAATTTACATACATTCTCTTCATATATATATATATATATATATATATATATATATATATATATATATATTATCATTCTTCATATATCATTAAATGTTGTTTTATTAATATCATTATACTATAGTATCTATTTACTATCTGACAAACCACGACGCACATTAGAAGACAAATGGATTCCGCACCCTAGCATATATAAATATGTTCGCATGCGGGTGTACGTTAATGAAAGAAAAAGACTGCGCACGTAAGAGAAGCATTTGTAAAGAGGGACTAAATACTGCCTTTCCATCAAAATTGCGAGAAGTAAGGAATAGTATGCAGAAAAACCTTTGGGATTTAAAAAAGTGTTTGAGAGCGCATCCGCACTTGTCTTTTGAGTACGTGGGTTTCAAGTGCAATGTTCACAAAGTAAAGCCCGTTTATCACGCCCATCATCGACGAGTGCATAACCTTGCAGTACTTTAATGTACAAAGAGAGGTTATATATATATATATATATATATATGGTAACCGCTAGCAGAATATATTTTTAGAACGACTATACACACGACAACAGTTCAGACAAGCACATACACATATGCATTCATACATAGGTGTCTTATAAACATTCGTTTTGCAGAGGACGACGAGCCAATCTTGGAGACGTTGATCAAGTCGGGTGAGCAACAGGAGTTGAGTCTGGACAATTTGGCCAAGTTTGCCAATTACTCGATACAGCTTCTGGCACGAACACGCAAAGGCGACGGCACCGAGAGTGAACCCGTCTATTGCAGGACGCTTGAGGATGGTACGTATGGCTCTCTCTCTCTCTGGCGTTGCGCCATTGCTAATAAAACTAATGTTAATACCCAGCGGATATATAGTTCTTAACTTCAATGGCAATGCGGCGTTGTTTACAAACCATTGCGTTGCCACAGAAGCGACCGCCTCCACTAGAACTGCTGTTTATGCTACAACTGCCACCAGTATTAATACTGCTTCTACTAGTGCTGATGCGGTAGCCGCCGTTCTACCGACATCACCACAAGGCGGCCCAGCCAACGATCAACGTGTCGAAGACAAAGGCTATGAAGTTCAGATAGGGGGGAAGGGGGGCTCCTGAAGAGAAGCAATAGGCCTAGCTTGGGAAGTGCTTCTGTAGAATTATCTCGGAGTTAACTGGCGTATCTGGGTATTAAGCGAGCGCCAAAAGGCATATATTTCTTGACCCGCAAATCTTAGCGAATTAATAGCAGCATGGCCACCATAACCCCAATCTTGTCTTCACAGAAGCTTTCAGTAAAGACAGCTTTAATACTGTTCAACCTAAAGGTGGCCTCGACGGCATCATACGATTCCACATTAGTCTGGGAACACCTATCCGTTTAGCAGCGCTCAGCACTCTCGACACAGCGAAAGCAACGTTCCTTAAGGGAGTTTTGGGCCTCCATAGAAATGCACAAAACAGGCTAACTTATCATCTGTCGAGGACAACGCCGTTTATCGAAGACCTGGTAAACCACTCTTAACTTTCGACTACTGGGTCACTGCGAGTGTTCCGTAGGAACTTTAATTAAAATATAAGAAAAGTGCCAAAAGCGCTATACAAGACACTGGCAAGGTTGGACAATGCATGAATAAAACCGTTCTTCGCGTTGTGTCACGTTCTCACCCGCTTCCCCGCCCATGGGTTTCACCACAAACTATGCCTTCGCACTGGGTTTTATAACCCTTCCAATTAGACATTTACTTTTTTCTAACTATTTTACCATATAAGTATGTCCAATCATTGTATATCTCTAGATCCATCTTACCCGCTTTAATCCAACTATCTTATTTTAACTTTCTTATTATTTTCCAATTCAGCTGTCTCTTCCCAACTCTTCTACCGCTACCTCTTTCTAACCCTCCTATACCTTCACAACTCTCCTACCTCGCTCCGATCCATACCTTTATATGACTATCCTACTTCTTCACAAGCCTCTTACAGTCTCCCTTTGCAGCCCTTCTGTTTTGTTCCAACCCTCCTATCGCGCTCTCAATACTCTCCCCAACTCTTTGACCCATCCGAGCCTTTCTATCCCATGCGCACCTGCCTATCCCCACTCCCAGTGGTTTCTGATGTGGTAACAGTAGTAGAAGCAGTCCCGCATCAGCAAAAGTAGTAATAGTACTAGTAATGGTGGTAGAAATAAGCAGTGTAGTAGCTGGTGTGATAAACCTGACTGGCATGCCTACGTGCAGCTGTGACTAAACGGTGCCTTCTCGTAAAGTAGGGAAAGCCACGCTGTAGGCATAACAGGAATTGAAGGAGATTAGTTGGCAACAGGGGTCTATCACACAGCAAGGCCATGATGACCACAGTATCTCTACTACTACTATCTTTAACTAAGGTTAATGTTGTTGTCGCGGCTACTGGCACGGCTGCCTAGCAATGAAGAGGTGGTGGTGAACCATTCGAGTCGTTAAGGCGTGCCAGAGTATAGTTTGGCTCGCCACGTCGTTGCCTCAAGCATCGCCCAATATTTTTCCGCTACTACAATTGCTACTGTGGCTACTGCGACTAACACGACTACTACTACTACTACTACTGCCTTACCGTTGCACTCACTGCCTCACGGTTCTGCCTACTGCTACAACTAATACTCTACTGCGGCTACTGCTGCTGCTGCTATTCGTATGCAGCGGCCATGCTAACCAAGGCGTCTCGCTTTCTTTCTTGACCCTTCCTTCTCTCGTTTCTCGGCATTTGGCAGTTCCTGGACCGCCCGGAGACATCAAGGCGCTGCCGTATCGTAAGCAGGCCATCCTCGTCAGCTGGAAGCTCCCCGAAGAGTGTAACGGAGTCATCACCACGTACACGCTCTACCAGCGAAGCGTGGGCACGGACAAGCCGAACGGCGGAGGCCACGTAAGCCATTGCCTCACTTTGCATGGTTGCTAGCGAACTACACAACTACGCGCTCTTCTTCCTCCCCCACTTTTTTTTTACCCACATCTTTCTCCTCTCAGTTTCTCTACATCTCTCGTTTTGTTTTCGCCCTCGTTTCCTATTTATCTATTGTTTCCCCTAGTAATTTCTTATCGTCGACGGGCTTTCTCCTCCTTTTGGCCCTTAGTACGTTCTTGCTCACCGTATTTCTCGTTTCGCTCAATGTTCGAAGCTCGTTGGATGTCGCTTTCTCGGTCGCCTACTACTTCATTGCCGTTTTACCGTTCCGTCCGCGTGGTACTCTGTGTCCTGCTCCCTGGCCCACATCCTCGGTCCCCCTACGGTCGGTCGGTCGGTTGGTTGAGTTCGTCTCCGGCCATCTCGGCCGTCCGCTAGCGATCTCTGACACTCTCCCGCTCTCGTTGGCGGCTGTCCCCTTTCCCTTCCTTCCTCACTCCCTCGAGGGATTTCACGCCTACGGCTTGCCAATGTGCGAGCCTCAGAAGTAGCAGAAGTGAGAACATTGCTGCTGGTGAGCGGCAAGTCGGTGAGGCCCAAAGCAAAAGCTAGGACGACTCGCGTTAGTGGTGAAGGTGAGACGAGTCAGTCAGACAACCTTCACTGGCTCGGCGAACGGCAGGATCAATTTTGTTGCTGTTGTTGTTGTTGCTCTTGTTGTTGTGGTGGTGATGGCGGTTGTTACGCCGTTGCAAAGCTTGTTGCCTTTAGCAATTGCTACCTTTCGCCACCCTCCCTCATTCTTCTGTCCCATCGTTATTTTTCCTTGTTCTTTATTACCGTGTTTTTTCTTTGTTCTATCTATCGATATCGATGCTCGTATCTGGTCAGCTAACAAACGATGATTGTACTATCGCTATTTTCACTCTGATTGGTTAGCTGACGAGTGGACTGCATTGCTTGCATTGCAGCGTCTCACCTTGTCTTCCACAAGGGAAGGGCTAGTTGCTAGCGATAATAATAAAAAGTATGGGCGACGAAAGGTATAAATTCGTTTGGTCCTAAGTCGGAATTCCGGCACTGGTATCTTACAACAGGTCATACGCATTTTCTCGGTCTTTCAACCCGCGGCTAAAGCCCCGTTCGGCCTGCATAACCTCTATATGCTTGCCTTCCTCGGTTTGGTTTGTCAGATAGGCGAGAAATAGAAGTAGTCGAGCATATTTATGACTTTAGTTATTGGCCAATTAATACATACTAATGCATACACGTATATACTATCACTTTCATGTTTACCTATTATTAGTTTCTATGTGCTCAAACCATCGTGTTTTCGAACTAAACGCATATCAGTTTTAAACTGCAAAGAATGTAACGCCAGGACAACATTCAACCGGATACACAATATCTGCCTGTAGCGGGATTGAGATTCGAAACTGTTATAGTCTGTCTGTTCAAGTCAAGCCTCTCCCACATAGAGGAGTAGTCAGAACCAATTCACTCGCTGTTATAAGACCGAATTTAATGATGTGCTTAATAAGAGGCCAGCGTACAGCTCGTGCACTAGCCATCCGTCATAGGGACGTACAAAACGCGTGTACACGTCAGTTGGATTCTTTGATCAGAGAATCAGCAGCATTTCGTTGCATTCGTTGTCCCGATATTTGTGGGTTTATTACAAGAGAACCTAGAATGACTGGCAAGCAATGGCGCTGCTACGAAGAAGAGCTATAACATAGAAGGTCTTTCCGTATAGACGCTAGGCTACAGTTGCTAGTTCGTCGATTGATGGCCTGCATGACAGGAACTAGATGGAGAAAGAGAGAGAGAGAGAGAGCGTGTGTGAGAGAAAGAGGAATTTAGTAAAGCCAAGTTAAGCAATGGTTGGTGGCGGCGCATCCGAAGCTGGTTATGCAGCCCATCTTGCGGAGACCAACAAGCTAAGAAAATACTCATCAATTGGGTATCCCCACGAATTCTGGCCTCTCGCGTTTGAGACCTTGGGTGCTCCTGGTGTTCGGACCAGACAGCTAATTCACAAAGTCGGCATTATGTTAAATATGTCAACTGGTGATAGCAGATCGTCGTCCTTCTTTAAACAACGTCTGGATCTTGACGTACAACGTGGAGACGCAGCATCCGTTCGTGGCACTCTTCTGAAGTGGTCTCGGCCTAGCCTAGACGAAGCGGACACGTGATTGTCACAATGCACACCCGCTAGGCCCATTGGCATAGATAGCTAACCTTCCATAATATGTGCCCCACATGCATATTGTAATATACAAAAGATAAACTTTTATTCAGTTAAGCAATTAAGGGTTCGATTTTGGTTTTCCTAAACAAAGGTACACACCCGATAATTGTCCGGTTGGTCTGACTACTTACAGAACATGAGCAAACATCAGATCGCAGCGTCGCAGCGCTATTTTGAGGCGACCGGCTTGGAGCTCAACAGACGCTACGAGTTCTGGGTGAGCGCCTCGACGCGCATCGGCGAGGGGGAATCGACACGGGTGATGTCCCAGTCAACCAGCGATACCAGTAAGATCTTTTGCTCGACGGCTTATTTATCACCGTATCGTAATTACACAGAATGCTTGCCTACGCGCATAGAAGTTCATTGAGAATTCTCTAAATTAGCTGGTTATAGTAGAGGCATATTCAGCCGCAAGGCAAACCCTGCTGATCTTGTGCGACTAGCAGCGTATGGCGCTCGATTTTTCTAGTTGTTTAATTTTTATACACTATATGGTGGGTGGATACATAGTAGTGTATACATTAATGTATGCATAGAGTACATTCTCGCAGGATGTACTCTATTTACGTCGAACTAGCTGAAAATAGCACACAAATGTGCCTGAGCTTTTCATGGACGCGACACATCTGTATATTCTGAATAAAGCACCAAAAAGAAATCTATTTTTTTAGTTTCTTTTTTTTTACTAGTTAAACACTATTTTTACTAGTTATTTATTTTTACTAGTTAAACACATCATTATTGTTAAAAAGGAAGACTGACATCATTTCGTGATAAGACGAATTCCATAGCTCGAAAAATGAGAAGAAATAACGTATGGAAAAGCAGACATAAGCACGTACTTACTATCCGTGGAGGAAAAATGAATAGGCCATTGCTTATTCATATAACGAATACGTTCATCAATGCTTATTCGTATAAAACGACATCTATTGTGCAAATGTACGCAGCTACTATATCAAACACGTAAACACGTCTAGCTAAGATGAACTGGCTATACGAATCGCATATATAGGGCGCAACGATACGCCGCCTCTTTAGCTAATAGCTTTTGGCGATTGGTGATTGCAGTTCCTGCCCGGATTGCGTCGTTCTCGGAGCGCGTGTTCCTCGCCAAGGGTTCGTCGGCGACGCTGAATTGTCTGAGTGTTGGCGTTCCGCGGGGATCGAACGTGTGGACGTTCCGCGGCGAGAAGCTCGACCCAAAGAACAAGAGCCGCTGTAGCATTCTCGCCAACGGCTCGCTCGTGCTCACGGATGTGGGCGATGATCACACAGGCAATTATACGTGTCGAGTCGAAAATCGGCACGGATCAGACGAAATCACCTTTCAAGTGCAAATCAAAGGTATGTATGGTAAGACCGTGTGGATGTGTGTGCCAACAAATAGCGGATACGTTGCTCGGCAACGACACTATGTTTCTTTCATACAGACTCTCGCAGATAGACAGGCAGGGAGAGAGAAAGAGAGAGATATATGAGAAAAACGAAATATAGGGAGGGAGAGAGAGACATACAGACGGACAGATAGTAGCTGCCATCCAGATTAGGTATACAGCCAAGTGGGCGAACAGACGGATACCGGTCGAAAGAAGAAGGCTCTTGGCAAGCTTTGACCTCTGAGCCATACTCATTACAATGTACATTCCCCAAGGTGGCCATGGTTGACCGTTCTACCAACGCTGGTATGGCTGTCGCCGCTGCTCGGGCGGCTCAGCTCCACGGCCGCCAACATCATCACCCCACTGCATAGCCTTTTCCCTCATCCGGAATACCCGTTACCCCTTATCCGCTTTCGAGATCGTGACTACCCCAATAGCCAACCTTTTGTTTTCGGTTTCTGCCCAACCCGTCGACGCGTGCCTCGCTTTAGTCTAGAATGATCTGATTAAATGGTGTTCTTCGTAGATACGCTCTCGTAGATCATACAGAGTTTCGTTGCGCGTTTGGTGCGCCGTCTACTCTAACTATGAGTAAGTTGAGCGCATTACTACAATATGCTTCTAAAACGTGATGAAAAATCTCTTAACACTTGCTGTAGTTTGTAAGAAAAACTTGCCTGCCGCGTGTGATCATAATGAAAGGCATATATATATATATATATATATATATATATATATATATATAAAGGCGCGATATATACATAATGCAGCTGTTGTGATTACCTTTCTGACGCTCAGACAAAGGGTCTTAGACGACACACATTAGGCAGGCTCACGATTGCAATGAGATTTATAAGAAGTGTACAGGCTCACAAAGGTTGTATACTAGGATATAAACTGACCTTGTGGGCGACTCTGTTCGTGCACGCCACGCTTAGCAAGTAGCGGCGGTGGCTGCAAACGTCACGCTGACGCGTTATTGGTCTCGAACTGGCTTAATGCTAGTACTATGACAGCAAGAACTATTTGCTTGTCACCAGATAGCGACCAGCCATAGAAGGTATGTGTATGAAGTACGTGTAAGCATATGCACATATTTATATGCCCTTGTGATGTGCTGGAGGTTATGTACTGAAGAGATCAAAAGCGACAGGATGGGCCGACACGATGAGAAAAAACAAAAAGCAAGCAACAAATTGTAGCAGCATCGCACAATGCCGCGTGTGGCTCTCTGGGTCGTCTAAGATCTTAACAACTTACCGGATAGCGTCGAATATCTTAACGCTTGAGACTATCATTTTTATCCTGAGCCCTTCTCCCGTTCTCTTGCTTAGTGTCCAGCAAGTGCAGTGGCCATCGTCGTCATGCAACGATTCTGCATAGACGCACCCGCGGATGAGAACTCTAGTAATAGTTGAGACAGATACAAGACACTCACTAATACGACGCCCAGCGTATCTCTGTGTTATTCTATTTCAGAGTAAGAGAAACAGAGATACATAGAGAGAGAGGGGGGATGAAGAGAGAATGCGAGGTTGAGAAGTAGACAGGTAGAGAAAGCAAAAGAAAAACTCCGATAGAGAAAGAGAAAGAGCAAATCTAGAGCGCACCGTATGCAGACAAGAGGCACGACAATAGAAAAGCTGTGGCTTCGAGTGAAACCGCTCGCTAAATAGGTATTTAGTTAAGTGGGTTTATGTTTTTGTTGTTTGGCTTAGATCTCCGTATCGTCTATATATGTCGAACCCGGTGGCGTGGTGCATTCGTCTGCGCCTCGCGACCGGAGGAGACACATAGGTGCGCGGGTTCCAACCCTACCGTTGCACATTTAATTATGGGGTCCGTCTATGAAGCAATGCGAAAAGCAGTCCCATGGACTCTTAAATCTTGGCTAAGAGTTAGCCTAGAAAGTTATTTTTTGTTAGATCTCCGTATTGTCAGCACGGCCGTCTGACAACAACGACAATCACCACCACCACCAACGTGACCACCGCCACAACCAACGTGACCACCGCCACCACCAACGTGACCACCACCACCATCATCATTTTCATTATCGTAACTTGTCATCCCCTGCTACTGCTGCTGCTGCACCGGCAGTAATGCTGGCCGTAGTTCGTAGTAATTGTGAAAGTCATACGAACAAATGAAACGCTGTGCCACGAATTACCTCGCGCGCAAAATCGCGGTGCAAGATCAACAGAAACCAACAGCGGCAGAAGCACCACCAACAGCCTCCGCAACGACAACAGGCAAAGCAAGAGTGTTGCAGGAGAAAGAATGCCCCTCAAGGAGAGGTCTTTCGTCGTTCACTGACCCACTTCGTGACCTTAAGCTAGCCAAGCAGCAGCGCCAGCGGGGTCGGCGGCAGCTTCTGCAAAATCTGAAAAACTTTTCCAGAGAAAGCTGTGTCTATGGGAAAGGGGAGCTTCACGACCACAACTGCGCCGACCCTCGGAATTATCTACGCGCGGTCTCTCAGGGCGTCCGAGCTCCAGGGAGAGTGCCAAATGGTTTTGAATCGAAGAACAGACACACGCAGAGAAATAGACAGCCATCGGCATGGAGACCAAGAAAGAGAGAGAGGGAAATAACGGAGAGCTTTTCGTGAATTGAGTCGCGTGGTGGGCGTTTGTCAAGCTGCCGTTAAAGTCACCGTGGTGGGTTTGCTGGAAAATGGTCAGTTTGCTAAGGGAGGATGGAAGAAGCTTTTGCTAAGTCACCAGGGCTTAACTACTGCGACAGCGGGTGCGCTAATACTGTTGCTGCTGGTGCTGTTGTTGTTTCTGCAGCTATTGCTGTTACTGCTGTTGTCATTATTTTTGTTGTTGTTGTTGTTATTGTCGTTGTTGGGGAATAACCACTTCCGTCTGTCGATTCGTCATGTACTCGTCCTCCCCGCATCGAACTCTTGCCCAAGGAGTAACCAATCCTGCCTGCCGGCCGGCTAGTCTATCTATTCATGCACAGTCATTTATTCTGTCCGTACCAATGGCACGGCGGATCATTTCATCGTACCTTGCGAATCTCTCGTTCTCTGCCTCTCCCGCACAGACTGTATCTCATTTTTTCTTTGCACATGTTCTCTCTATCTCATACAAGCATACATTCATACACACTCTCTGTCTCTCTCTCATGGTGTACTCTTCGTTCACTTAGTGCCTCTGTTAATTCTTCTGTTTCCTCTTCGTGGTCGCGGCAATCATCGGCGTCTCTTTCCAGGCCTGCTTCCGGCCCCGTCCG
Source organism: Dermanyssus gallinae (assembly GCA_003439945.1). NCBI lineage: Eukaryota > Metazoa > Arthropoda > Arachnida > Mesostigmata > Dermanyssidae > Dermanyssus > Dermanyssus gallinae. Next base: position 194,088 of record QVRM01006451.1, read on the forward strand.
CCGTTTCTGTGGTGTCAGCATCCAACTCCGAGCTGCGGATTAGATGGGATCTTCCCCGAAAGTACATAAACGCCATGCTTAGTAAGTATCCTTAGGCGCTTTTCTTCCGCGCCCCCGCTAGCTATTAGAATTAAGCTATGTATGTACGTAGATATATGCTTGCTCGCACCCACCAGGCAGGTGAGCCTCGGATAGCTTCCGCTTTGCCAGTCGGAGGATATGTGCCACGGACACACTACGCTCGCTAAGTCTCTTCGCCCGCTTGACGGGTTCTCTCTAACGTACACGAGAATCTAATCTAAATATGTATATATATATATATATATATATATATATATACATATATGCGTACACGTTAATGTGAAGCGTACATTTTCATAGTGCTAGGGTACGTTCGCTTTGCCAATTCTTCATCACCCTAAATCATCGCACCAAATGCGGGCCTTCATTTGGATGCTTGACTGCCAGCTCATATAGGGCGCACCCCCCTCTCCCCCCCCCCCCCCCCCGCCGAACGTCATAGCAACTGCTCGATCCGTTTTACTCTCCTTGTCTAGTGGTATTAGCGAATGATCGCTTCGCCGGTCGATAACGGTCGTAGACGACGCTACGTAGGAGAGCGCGACAAAGAGGAAGCACCTTGAGAGCCTCGACTTATCGTTGTCTTAGTAGTAGTGGTAGCGGTAGTAGTAGTAGTAGTAGTACAAGTCGTGGTGGAAGTAGTTTAGCGGTCTCAGCTAGCGATATCCAGCTGCCGTACTTAGTAAGAGCCATAAGAACGACCACAGAACGTGTCGCGGTCCACCGCCACCGCGTCTCTCCCTGCTATTCCTGAGTCGGATGTCGAAGACAATCATGTCAGTCACTCGAATCTTGCCGTTAACGGCAGTCACAACAATGATGACTATAATGACCATATATTAAAAAATATATATATAAATATATATATATATATAATATATATATATATATATATATATATATATATATATGAAGAAAGGGACTGATCATTTAAAGCTCATCGCCCTACTCATCAATCAAAGCGTCAGCCATCTAGCAACATATGGATTATATTAGGCTGCGGTGACCTTTTTTGAAAACTCGGTTGTTTGCTAGTTTTTTAGTAATAAGAATAATAATATTAAAAGTAATTATTATTATTATATGGTACAGCGCGCAACACTTCGCCAGATTTGGCCGAGTCTGCGTTATGGACAGCTATGAATATGAAAACTCAATATTATACAAGTCTTCTACGGAAGCTGTTAGCATCTCGTGAAGTCCCCGTTAGAACGCCGTGTAAAAGCGAGACAGCGACTTATTAGTGTCACTTCTGTAGTGCTGCTTTCTATTGAAAGGGGGTAATAAGTAAGGCAAGGAACGCTGTAATATGCCACGGGAAAACATCGTAAACAACCTATAGGTATCTGCAAAGTGTGCTGATCAACGTTTTTCATAGGTCGGCTAAGTTGCGCTGGTGGCTATCTATGCAGACGTATCGATAGTGCATAGCAGTATTTCTATGCAGCTCCAGAACTAAGATTTAACTAGAATACTCAAAAGACAGCGTAAAACAAAACAAAATTGCATACTTACACGTGACTTCGTCGTCGACGCGTGCTCCACTTTGTGGCCTACATTGCAGAACTAATTCTTCACTATCGAAGAAAGTTCGGCGGTCAGTGGGAAGAGGTCGAAGTCTCTCCGAAGCAGGACTGGTACCTGCTCGAGGGTCTGCAGTGTGGCACCAAGTACCAGGTGTACCTGGTCAGCGTTCGAAGATCGGGTGCTCTCGGAGAGGCGAGCGATATTGTTACTGGACAAACTGAAGGTGCGTCTTCAATGCTGATTCAATCTAACCAAAATATCTTAACCAACTGCTGTTGCTTTTGGAGCCACTTTTCGTATTGATGAAGCGCAAACGTAAGCGTTAATATCATTTCGTTCTGTAAGCAAATCACGTTTGAATTAGCCGGGGCTATTTTATATCTCTATATATATATATATATATATATATATATATATATATATATATATATACTAAACACTTTTTTCTTGCATATTTTAGGCGGAGTTCCGTCAGCGCCTCTATTGGAAGACTTTGCGACACCAAATATTAGTTCAATATCGCTTGATCTCGGCACCTGGAGTGACGGAGGGTGTCCAATGCGTGCCTACGTCATTAATTACCGACGGCAGCAAGCGGCAAGTGAGCGCGGCGAATGGATTCAAGTTCCTCACAGTCATGCGCAGGATCGTGTTCTGGTACGGCCCTCGCCTCTACCTTCTTTCTGACATGTTTTTTTTTCTGTTTTTTCCCCTACCAGTTTCGTCTTTTGCAGCTTTCCTATAGTGGCAAACATTCGTGGTGATATTGGTGGCTGGCAGTATACAAGTGTCTGCAACGGAAAAAACAGCTGCTGGGCGCATGGTCCGTCTTCTCGGACTGGAAAGTGTACACTACTAGCGAACTACCCAAAGGCCAAACGAATTTGACAACGTAGATCTAGATTCGGAGGCAGTGTCAAGTAGGACTGACGATTTGCGGTTACGCACGTTTAGTTAACGCCAAGCAGTTTTAGGCGTATCTATAACTGCGTGCATACAACTGCAACATGAATTACGTAGACGTGTCACTTATACGTGTTGCCTTAGGTAGTGTAACGGGAATATCAATTATGTCCGACTGAGAGTGTCTTTCTCGCCCGCCTACTACTATGGCAACTACTATGGCAAGTGAAATGTTCTCAAATACTGAAGTAGTATCAGAAATACTCTAACTAAACGGACCTCTCATAGATATTGTAGCTTTTTTCCTCATCCAGATCGTTGTATTGTTATTACGCTAATACTGCTGATATTGGCAATGCTGTTTTTTTTTCTACTTCTTGATCTTGTCGTTCGGCGAGTACATTTGAGTTCATGGGTAGGGACGTCCTGCTCATTGAAATTTGAGGGGTATAGAGTAAAGGGAGAAGCGAAGCAAGGGGAGCGAGAGAGAGAGAGAGAAGAGAGAGAGAGAGAGAGAGAGAGAGAGAGAGAGAGAGGAGAGGAGGGGAGAGAGTACAGAGAGAGCGAGAGAGAGAGAGAGAGGGAGAGATAGAGAGGCTAGAGACAGGAGAGGAGAGGGAGAGGGATAGAGAGATAGAGAAGAGATACAGAGAGAGAGCGGAGATAGCCAGATAGATAGAGATAGAGAGAGACAGAGAGAGAGAGAGATAAGCAGAGATAGATAGATAGATAGAGCGAAGAGAGAGAGAGTAGAAAGAGAGAGAAGAGATATATAGAGAGTAGACATAGATATAGTATATTATAGAGAGATCAGACAGAGAGAGAGAGTAGAGAGAGAGATATATATACATATTATATATCGATATATATATATATATATATATATATCCAATATATATATATATATATATATATATATATATGGTGTTAAACGACGCGCTGCCCTTTGCTGTCCCTGTCTTCGCCGTCGGCTGGCGGCTGATCATCAGCAGATCACTGGGCTGAGCCCGGCGTCGTGGTACGAGGTGAAGGTGACCGCGTCGAACGACGCTGGCAGCCAGGTGCACATCTATTCGGTGGCCACGCGAACGCTGCTCGGCGGCACCATCGCACCGGCCCTAGCCAACAGCTTCGACGACGGCTACGCGACGAACTCGATCCTCGAGGAGGTCCAGATCGTCGTGCCGGTCATTGTGGCCGTATTCGCGCTGACCGTGATCCTCACGATCAGCGGCTACGTCTGCATCCGGCGCCGCCAGCTCATGTTCCTGCAGGACACGCAGCAGAGCCCGCTGGGCAACGGCCTGTACGAACGGACGCGGCCGCCGTCGTCCGGCGACACCCAGAAGAAGTTCATCGAATCGTGCGATACGCTGCTGAGCGGCTCCAGCCCGCGGCACCTCAACAACTTCGCGTCCACCTACCAGGTCCCGTCGAAGCTGGCCACGCCCGTGTCGATGCAGTCGCAACACTGCACGCTCATTCGCAATCCCGAGGCGCGATTGCAATGTGAGTTGTAAACGCATGCGCGCATGCATGCATCCATTCGTGAATGAATGAATCAATTAATGATGACGCCATGGCGAGCGAGAATGAGCTGTTTGTAAGCTCACTCGAAAGCGCACTGCATCTCTCACTGTACTGGCACTGAGTTTGCCCCATTTAGAGGTGGGTTCGTTTGTGTGCCAGCTTGCTCGTTAGCTTTCGTAAGCTTGTTAGTCGGGACGCTTGTCTAAAGCGTCACGGTATAAGTCACGAGTTCTATGAGCGGTGTGCTCCAAGGTGCTAGTCCTCGTTGTTGATTGACTTTTTAATAATATTAATAATAATGTTATTATTTTTTATTATTTTTATTAATAATAGTGTTTCTTTTTCTCCTATTGTTTCTTTACTTACTCAATGAAGTAAATATAGTATTTCCATGTTTTAGACAAAGGCATAGTTATTTGTGTGATTTATATTAAGGACATAGTCAGGTGGGAAGATTGACTGGGGCGGTACATCTGTCAAAAAATACCGCACGTGTCCTAAGGCCAGCTTAGCGAGAACAGAAATCTCGCATAGAGCAAAAGGGTAAATGCTGCCTTGATTTCAGCGTTCAGTGCAAGTGTAGATCGATTTTAGGCAAGAGGTGCCTAATTATTATTATTATTATTATTAATATGTTTTTGTTTTAATAATTTTTTTGTGACAACGACTACGGTCGCCCATCAACGACTTATCCGGATCGCATTGCTCTGTTGCTGCATCGCTGTGTCTCGCAGACTACGAGGATGACATTGTCACGCCGTACGCGACATTCCGAGTTGCCGGAGGTCAGGACTCGGAGGTGTGCGCACGACGCGAAAGCGCCATCGCGACTACGCTGAGCCCTCAGGCTGGCCATCATCATCAGGGCCATCAGACGCTCCAGATGCACGCGATGCACAATCATCACCACACGCTGGCAGGCCACCGAGCTGGAGGCCCCGGCGGCGGCGCCGCTGCCACGTCGGGTCCCGGCGGTCCGGGGCCCGGCCAAGCAACCGGCGGTACTCCGAACGGCGTGGGACCGCCTTCCGGCGCTGGGCCCGATCGAGAGCGACTCGACTCTGCGCAGTACGAGCTCCTCGTAACTCACGTAATTAATAAGTTATTAATAAGCTCGAAAACAGCTAGTTGACCGGCCAAAAGAGACCAAACGTCCCCGTTCGCCCGTATCATGCGCAGGTTTTCTGTTACGACAATGGCCAACGACATGTGGGCGCCAAGCAACCACACGTTAACATTTCCTTCCAAACATTGGCCGCCTGTCGCCTGCTAGGCTCTGTCGATAAATTTCGACGCCAAGATAGAATATAAATCATATTGGTGATGATAACTAGCTTAATCATGCGTTGTTTGTCTTCGATTAAGCTATGTCGTCATCCTCGAACAGCAACCTGTAGTAAATAAGTACTGAATAAAACATACGTAACCGGCCCGGCTTTCAGCCCTTCCCCTAGACCACCAGTTGAGACTCTGGCACGATTTTTGTTGTTACGCAAGACTCTGAACAGAAGGCTTATGCTGCTGACTTAAATCTGCCAGAAATAGGCATCCAAGCCCTGAAAACCATTTTTTTACTTATTTTATTTTTTACGTTTTTTACACATTTTATCCCTTTGTCACCTGGACCCCTGGACGTCGCCGTTATTGCATGAATGTGCTGATTACCTTTTCTGTTAAAATGCTGCTAACACAGAGTCATGCGATAGATTGCCACCAATAGAACCTGACGCCGAGTTTTGGGCTAATTATGTGTCGTTCATCTTCACTTCATGTTGCAGACTATTCGACGGACTCCAAAATCCATACCAAGAGCTCTGTCCACGAAGCAAGAGTGAGTGTACAATGCCTAGTATTTTCACATACACTTATGTGCGTGACTAGTGTACATATTGGCCCATTCGCCGATTTTTGAATGGGTCGGTCAAATCATTAGTTTTCTAGTAGAGAAGTAACCGGCAAATGCAGTTTGCACACTTGGACGCCACTATGGGCAACACATGTCTAAGTGTGGGCCCGTGGTGTGGGACTCCAACCCAATGAAAGCCTGACTCTCCGTCCCCCCATCAATCGGGAACTGGCTATGCAACACTACTTTTAACAATTGGGGGGGAGGGGGTATGTAATTTATACATCGTAATTTCTGCATGCATCCTAAAAAGTTTGCAAAGTTGTTGGTTTATCCTTGATACACAACCCTTCTTTAGTTGCAATAAAGTTGTTATATATATATATATATATATATATATATATATATATATATATATATATATCTAAAAATAAAATACAAATAAAAAATAAATTATAATATATCGTTTATTCCTCCTAAGTATTCGTCCTTGCTAAGCTCACGCACGTGTTTGCATGGCCGTACAATGTTTATGCCCATCGCTAAGCCTTCCAGATACTTTAAACAAGCTTAGGAGAGATGCTGAAATCTAAACGTCCTAAAAAGTGGTACATTTGACACAACTTTCTTGAGTGTCGCATGTCATAAACACTGTCAACCTACGCAAACAAGTGGCCGGTAGATGGCGCGCCCGACAGTCGCACACAAGAGAGCAAGCCGCCGTTACAACTCGATAGAAACATCATCCCGCATGCATACGCTCTTCCGTTAGTTGTGGCCAGACTCATCAACAGAGCAAGTCGAGTTGCAGACGATCGCGTATGGCCGTGTCTATTCCGGTAACGGAGTGTAACGACATGTCATGTATCTGTCTGTCTGTGGTGCTCTGCGGTGTTCGCCCTTGTGACGTGACGGCGTCGATGCTTCCTTCGTTCGCTCGCAGTTTTAGTGTGTCAAACTTATGACGGAACGAACTGGATGAGTTCCACGCCCTTCCGGACACAGCGGGCATTGAATCCACAGAGTTCTGAGGCGAGCGAGGATTCGTCCAGTGAGTGGTCGTCTTCACTTGCCAGTTCCTACCGGCAGTACGGCGGCATCGCCACCTCAGCGGCGGCTAACGGCGTGTCGTCGCTCGAGCGGCGTCGCAATACCAACAGCTGCTTGACGCGGCATCTGCAGCAGCTGTCGGGTGCCAGCGCGTACGCTACGGTCGCTCGGCGCAGAGCCTCTGCCTTTGGCCGCTGCAATCACATCAGGTAGGTTGAGGACGACGATGACCCGGGGGGGGGGGGGAGAGTCGGCTATCTTCCGTGCATGCGACATTTGCTTTGCTTTGCATTGGTTTAATATTGTTACGTTGTTCCCCACTACTACCGCTGCCAACGGTATTGCAATAGTATATACTAAAGAAAGGTTTTCGGGCTGACCCTCAGCCAAGATTTAACGTCCACAGGACTTGCTTTTCGCCTTGCTTTATATGCAATAGTATATACTACTACTCTACTGCTTACCGCTTCTAATTAGTATACATAACATACAACTTGATTCCGTTTACATACATTTGAATTGGAAGCCGTCTACATACATTTGAAAGTACGGGAGAGTGCCACTCTCCCTCATGCAAGGGAGTGGCACTGTCGAAAAGCACTGATATGCCATAGCAAACTGTGTTTGCTGTATTTGATGGCAAACTAGCACTTGCAAGTTTCCTATGTTTAGAAGTCACCTCTACGTAAGAAGAGTTCGTACGTATAAAGTTATTCACTGTATAAGACAACGTTTGAAGTGTTATGAAAACTGATCAGTTTGGACATTGTCAGCGTTTCTATGTCCCAAGATCATTTCAATCAATCTCTGACGTGATATGAACGCAGAGTGTGCATAAGTAGATGCTCGTGTTGCTATTCAGTTTGCAGACTTACGCTCGCATAAAGCAACTCTTAGCTATAAATAAGCATACGGCATAAGACCCGTCATGAAGACACGCACATTTTTTCAGTTAAATATGCGCTTTTACGACATGATTCGCGCCACATGGTGTAGTGTTTTGACGTCTGAGGGCGCTACCTTGGAGGTAATTATCTTCGTTACCAAAAGTAAGGATTAAAGTACTATTTTATCTTAGCTTACCACATACATTAAAATGTTGTGAAATTTTGCTTAAAAAATACTCGGGTTAGCCATCTTAACAGCTGATCTTCCTAGCAAACTGCACGATTTTATCGCTTACTATAAACGCCCCAACGGTCAGAGACTTCAAAAATTCCACGACATAGATTGGCAGGCGCCTGTTTGTTGCTTATAAAAGCGTCTGTCAACCCGTTTGCCTTAGAATTCACAGCCCACGGAATCTTCCAGCCAAAACAAAGCGGTAGCGCGTCTAGTAATGCGCGTCTACTACACATAATGCTAATAATCAGCTGCGCCGAGCTTGTGCCTCGCTGCTTATCATCTCGGTCTCTCTCTCTGGGGTGTCGGTCGCTCTCGTTAATAGTATCTGTTGACCATTTGTTCACAAAGGTGTACGGGCGACGAATGCGTTGGTCCAGCCGGGTCGCCCTCGAAGACACTGTCGGCGTGTCTTCCCGTCTCGCCCCAGGAGGAACTAACCGTGATGCTCAATCAGAACACACTGACCGGAAGCGCCTTCAAAACGCCTCAACCGGCTGCTCGAGTCAGTAAGCTGGTGCATCCCCAACAACAGCAACTGCTGCAGCAGCATCAGCAAAGACAGCAACAACAAGATCAGCAACAACAACAACAACGCCAGCAACCTCTGCTACAGCACTAACAAACTACAGCTGTAGAAGTATTCTAGTCTAGTATTGGATAGCTGCCTGGCACAGGCAGGAGCAACAAAAACAACAGCGACAACACCGTGCCATAGCCGTCGTTACAGAAGGGCCGCGGCGGCGATTAGGCCAGTAGTCTAACCTCAGTGATCTAACCTAACTAACTTTAACCGGCAAGAGACGCATTGGTTGGTGGTCGTAGAGGCCGATCGTGGTGAGCCAGCCGACGTCGCCGCTCCAGAGGGTTGGAAGGGCTCCGATGGGTGAGCCCTTTTCGGAAGCCGCACGCATGTATGTACATACGTAGAGGAGGAGAAGGAGAAGGAGGAGAATAAGCGGTTGCTACTTTGTTAGATGAATGAAGTCATTAGTAGGTGAGTGACTGAGTGAGTTGTGTAAAGTGAAAAGATGAGTAAACATGTAAGCAAGCGAGCGAGCGATTGAGCGCATGGCTGAGCGACAATGGGAGATGGGAGATCTCCTTTCGCCCGCCCTGGCGGACGAATGCATAGGTAAATGGATAGAGAGACATTTGTATAGTTCCGTTGCTGGTGAAAGATAGAGCATCGAAAGCAACAAAGGGCAACCGTTTCGTTTTTTCGCGCCCTGCAAGCTGAATATGCAGAACGCCGCAAGAGGCCAACGAACAGCACTGTTTGTAGATCCTGAACCTGGAGGGTAGGTGGGCTGTAGAAATGATCACATTGGATATAATAGGGTGGCGGTACACAAGGAGAGGAGCGTCAAGCCAGCAGCAGAAGTAGGAGCAACACTCAATTTGAGCGCCAATATAGCAACCCGTCCCACTCCTTCTTACCTCTCTTAATAACGTCGATTGATCAGGGGAGCCGCATAACGGAATACACTTGGTTCTACTGTAGTCGGTTTGGTTTATTGTCACTTCATTACCGTATATATATATATATATATTTTTTTTTTCTTTTTTTTTCCAGCCCTGCCCTTCCCTTAGAGGTGAAGGCCTAAAACTGAACTGATGTGTTTTGTCACCGAACGCCTTTGAGTCGGTCTGCAATAAAAATATCACTGTTGACCATAATTGAAAAAAATCAGAGCAGAAAGGAAGATAGAGGTAAGAAAGCAATAACTTTTTGGAAAAGCAGAAAGCGGGTAGGATAATAGTCAGTCAACACGAAAATTTATCAGTGCCGCATTGTGGATTGGTGGACCTGTCCAGAACTGCTAAGCTCAACAGACGTGGTTAGCACACGGACGACTCAATACGAGGTGTTAGTAAAGTCGTCTTCAGGTGGTTGCCCTGTCTTTCACTTTAGATATGGTAACATTGTTAGGCGAAATAGAAACAGTCAGTTATTATAATAATAATAGTAATAATTACCCATAAACCCACGATCTACTTTCCGTATGCGGCTGATACCTTGCCTGCCACATCTCGTTTGTGCTGTGATGCTATTGCTAACAATAAGCTATCCTTGAAAGTATCTATAGATACTTTCAAGGATTCATCAACTTTCCCAGGAGTTTTATCCTAGTCTAAGTTTCAATTCCTGGATTCTAGTTTGGGTATTATAGCGGTATATGCTTTACTCTGGCATCATTTTGCATCCTGAACTCAGCCACCCTTCGAGTACTTGGTACTCCAACAAATCTCTGCCAGAAGCCGGTGAACAGCACAAAGTCCACCTCAGGAGCGAATCTACGAAATTGTGTCATCGACTGCATTGATGTCGTTAGACGCTTTGCACTGGTCTTGCAGTCTTCATGGTGAGTGGCTCACCTCTAGCAGTATTACGAGAAGAAAGTAATACACGTTTCTGTGTTTTCTATCGTTAGTTAACAGTAGGAGCGCCTCTATGGATAAATGGGCCAGTCGTAAAACTTGTTAAAATAAGATTTTTACTAATGGGATGGCGGGAGGGCGAAAATACTTTCTTGAGCAGTCTGATCATAAATCGAACTACCATTACTTTGGTACTAAAACTATCCCTTTTAAACTCATTTTTTGGGATGTGTCTTTGTGATCGTAATATCAACATTTTGACGTAACGGACGTAAGAGCAAAAAAATTGGCACATCCGGATCTTGATTTCTGCAAATTTGTAAAATACGTTTCTTTGTTTTTTTGTTAGTAAATGTTGATGTTTTTTCTAGCTAAAGCCGAACCTGTTTCGTTCTCTTGCAATCGCAACTTGTATGACGTACTCTCTCCACCATCATTGGTTAAAAAAAATTGGAATTTCGATTGCCAGTTGTCGTCGTTGCCCGTTAAGAGAACTGCAAATACAATGAATGTCATAACAGCGGCAAAAATTACAACAACATCAACAATAGTCCAGGTTATCTTGGGTCTCCCTGTACATAACAACGCGCACATGAACGCTACCTAGACAAAGAGAAATAAATGTAAACAAGGATTTCTTGTAGACAGGGTGTCTTATAGGCGAAAGCTACGTTGGGCGTGTTATCTCCCGTCCCCTCTCGTTGATTTCATATGACTAGAATGCTTTGAATCGACCGGTTTATTGATGTACTGGATGACAAGTGGTTGCTTGCAAGCAGGTTACTGTGACTAAAGACGTTACGATAAAGTCTGTAACGGCCAAAATGGTTAAATATATATATATATATATATATATATATATATATATATGTGTATAAGCAAGTATGTGTGGGCCTGAGGTCGCTCAAGTACGAGTCATGTGCGCTGATTAATTAGTGGTCCGTGGAAAGCGACTGAAAACTGCTTCCGCAACTCGGAATCGGGCGCCGGAAGGAACAAACTAGAAAAATTCGTATTGGCTCGCTGTAGAATCAGTGTGGGGTGGGCGATCGAGGCCGTTGAGGGGCGTTTATTCAATTTCGGTCATTGTTGTGGGCCGGAGACAGGGGACAGCAAACGTCGTCGGCGTATTTGATTGTAGATACACATTCACAACTACGTTCACGAGCATCCACGTGGAAACACGGACGTGGACGGCGACGACGGCGAGAAGAAGGAGATAACGTGATGTCCATAACGTGCGTTAGGTGTGCGACGCGCCACGTGCGAAGCCACAGCAGCTGCCGTGTCGTCGCTGTTTCCCTATGAAGGCGCTAAGCGTCAAGAGCAATATTGTTACTCGACGTAGGACGTAAGAAGACTAGACCGGAATCGATCGTATGTGTGGCGAGACGGCTATACGGTGGTAGCGGTAATACAAATAGTAATACAAAATTTTAGTAGTGCTGTTGTTTAGAGTCAAATCGTGCAATAGGCGTCCTGACAACGTGTACGGTAACAGGAGAGATAACATTTTTGTTCAAGAGGAGTTGTATTTGTAAAGAATGTTGTTCTTCTAGACGCAGACGAGCATCGATTGGAGAGAACAGCCCTAATGATGCTAATGGTGATGTGTATACGATGTTAGATAATAATAATTATAATGATGATGATACTGTACAGATATTATATATATAGCAGTTTTGCTCGAGTTTATGAGCTGCGGTCTCGGGGTAATTCGGACGGAATTGTTTCTGTTGAGCACTTCTCAAAACGTGTGCTCTTCGGTGCGCGTCAATAGAAATACTATGTGCACAGCTTCTGACGTGTCAAATTATTGGGTGTTTGTTGAATTAAATAGTGGCCCTTAGACAACAAGAAAAAATAGGCAATAGTTTGAAGGTAAGTATGAAAACCTTTGGAGGAAAAAGGAACAGATGTGTATAGACCTCATGATGTTCAGCATCGTTCGGACGGCGATATAATATTGTAGCTACTGTATGATTGAAGTCGTTGATGTTAGCAAAGATTGTTGTCAGAGAGAATGTTTACAGTGATGGTTCATTATTACTATTACTGAGGTCGTCATTGCGGCGAGTGTGGCGAACACTAACGAAACAACCAATAAAATTTGATATTTTTAACGGCATATCCGTGTTTTACTTTTCCCACTGCCTGACCCCTTGATATAAATAATCATTCTAATTTAATCCCAACTCTCACATAGTTTGTTATCAAAAAATTGCCAGTCAGTAAAATGTACAGATTGAACTCATTATTTAAACATCAGTACCTCAAGGCCTCTCTAACTCGGAAGCGTGTTACGAATCATTCTCGCGTTCCCGCGCTGAACCTCTGACAAACTACATGACGGTTCTCAATGATGAACGGACAGACGGTGTGCTCGTTCCCCAAGGCTCCGTAATTGCGAGTCTTGTTCCGCTCCGCTTTAAGTACAACACAGCTTACCCTGCGGGAGATCGCCGTATAAGTGTTCCGAATCGACACGCCTTAGATCAGCACTCTCCCCATGAGAGCCCAGGGGTTCAGGATCATACCGTCTGGTCTAAGGTTTTCATCAGATTTGTCGGCTCGATGCACACGGCGAAACTCGCCTGTCTGAAGGCTCTAACAAACACATCATTTAGGCGTTGTAGCATGCCTGCTTTATGGGTGCCGCGTTCTTGCAGTTAAGCTTATGGTGACCCTTTGCATCAGCCATACTCATGCCACAGGAACATCAAGGGTTTGACAGTACGGTGTCATCCGATCGAGCGTTCAGCCAAAGACCGCTCCGGTTTTAGTATGTAGGCAAAACGGACGGGGTCCGCCCGGCTTGCGGCTAGGAAACCTTCGAGGCGGGCCTTGGCTCGCGCCAGGGGTATTTTGTCCCACGTCGGTTGCGTAATTTCCTATTCCAGCCCTGAGTAGCAAAAGGCGAGCTACTACTTCTGAACCGTTTCGTCTTGGCGAGCTGCTTGAGTGTCCTGTCCAAGGAGGGCTCGAACAATTAACTAACAGGCGAACGTCGACGAGACACAGTAGAGCAAAACTGGTTGGACTCCTAAGCCTGGGACCACCGAGGCTCATCGACAACTGGTCCAGCTAGGAGCGCGCGAGCGTATCGACGTAAATGCTCATACACATATTTGAACTTCGCAGCAGGAACGAAGCAAGCTCTTTGAGTTCTGCGGGTGTCTTCAAGGCTGGATGTTTTCCTAGGAAGTACGTAACTCTTTACATACCAAGTGAATGGCACAGCAAGAAGAAAGTTGCCTGGACCTTAACTAGGGTAGACAAGCGTGCATCCGCAAGGAACGAAACGCCATACGGTGGACGCGGCTAGCTCCCTAAGCGAACACAGCAACGCCAAGGAGTTCCAGGCTGTCTTCGCGACAGATCTGGGCGTCTGGGGCGTGCAAAAGTCGTGGCATCGTCCATTATTCCTCGGTAAAGAAAAATCGATTATAATGGCGTTCTTCAGGCAGGTTGGTATGCATGAAAAGATTCAAAGTTTCACAGAGTGAACTGCTTATTTACCGTTCGCGGCCGTTTCGCGGCAAATTATGCGAGTTCGCTGTATTTGCTTATTTTTAACTTGTGTAAGCTTAGCGTTGAACAGTACACCAGCAAACCAAACCTCTTGTGAAGGTACCTATTCCAAGCTAAGCTGAAATTTCGCACAGGTATATGTATTGGATATTCATAGCCGTTAGACATAAGTTGGATTGAGCTTTCTTTCTCTTTATCTCTCTATATCTAAAGGTGGCCATGTTTGCCACAATTTCTGCTATCCCCGCGCACTGGAAATAAACGTTTGGTGGCCAGGGACAAGTAATATTACCAGTAATGGTAGTGTATCGGTGATAGAATTCTCGACTAAGATAAATTGTAATCGTTTACATTACACACAAATAGTGTTTTGTTCAGATCACTAAAAATTCCGTCATACTACTAGTTAGGCTGTTGACTAAACTGCTGGACATACTGCGGTGTGGTATCCGTCGCACTGGCCAAAGCACCTCGTGCACCCAAAACACTTCTGAAGATCGTGGAATCCTTCCGAGCTGCATAACACGTGATGAAACCCGTGGGTCGCCGTAAGGAGATATCTATTACTATATATCTCTACGCCGTAAGGAGATGTCTGTTACTATATATCTACTGTAGTGTATTTTCCTATGTCGATTTTCTTCAATTTATCTGTCCACTTCATAGTGTAGGTCTCAAAGGCGCTCCCGTTATAGATAAACCACATCGTGATTCTAGTTTCTATGCCATTAGAGTCCCCTCCAAGGTATGAACTGTTCTATTCCTACAAGAATTCGCTAACCCCCAAAACCCGTCTCATGAAAAAATCTAAGTCTACCTAGTAACCGCAGATCTGCCTCCCCTAATATCTTCTATTTGAGTGTTATACCAAAAGTTGCGATTGATTATACTTTAATCTTGAAAATATATGATGTCGTATGTATTGACAACACTTGTGGGTTTTTACTTGGCGCTAACGCTCGAATTGCTTTTCCCACTCCGTTTTATATGTTCTCGGAAAATACTACTTTTCGACGTTATAGTAATCCCCAGATAAGTTTATTTATGCGCAAACTTTACTATATGAACTCTAGCTCGAAGAGTCTCGTCTTTCGTTATTTGATCACTTTTTTGAAACTTAATCATTTTTGCCAGTTAATGCTAAGTCCAATCTCGTCTATATAATCAATTAGTTTCTTTAATTCCAGTTAACTTTTTATAGAGCCCTGCCATAGATCGCAATGTCATCTGCATACATTAGAGTACGTGCCTACTTTTAGATCCACGCCTGCTTAACCTTGTCAGGTACACTTACCAAAGGTACCGAAAAAAGCAACAGGAGGAGTCCGTCACTTTGTGGGCTTATCTTGTGGCCTGCTTTACTCTTTCCACCATTGTTGATGCATATTGTAATCTCCTTAAGAATGGTCCAAAACAACAATGGTTTAAACAACCAGAGCCCCTTCCATGGCTAGTTTCTCTATAATTCTGCTTCTCGGCGCTAAGTCAAAGCCGTCTTCAGGAAATATAAATACCGCGTGTAATGGTCTCTTTATTTTGAATACAGTTCCCCAGATCTCTGCTAGCAATCGGCGCATCAGGCGGGAGAGGTTTGAGCGGGTCTCTCGGGAGAGTGGTCGAGACGAGGAGCCGAGGGAGGGGGGAGGGGGTGGGGAGCAGCCAGGCCCTCATGGTCTCGACGCACCCTCACAGGACGGATTACAAATTGGCATCCCCCTATCCAACCGCAGGTAGACATGAGGGATGATAGTTAGGGATAGAGCTGATTGAAGGAGAACGGCAGAGACGCCTCTCCCACGACTTCGATGTAATGCCAAAGTAATACCGATCCTGGGGGGGTGGGGAGGAATCCGGGTTTAGTGGGTTTGCGAGTCTCACACTAGTCACGCAGGCTGCTAGTGGCGCATGTGCATCATGCATTCCCGAAACATCCCAGAACAAAAAAAAAATCGGCGCAGGGATCTTCTAAACCCACAAGCTGTTCCTCTGGTACCGCACTTCTGGGCTATCAACTATTAAGTGATATCCTCTAAGCTTTTGGCTATGTTTTTGTGTCTCTCCATTTAGGTATAAAAACAAGGATATGCTCCTTCTACGCTTTGGGCATTTCCCCGGATTTCATATCGTTTCCGGCTGCTTTGCCTCCAGGCGCCCTTTTAATTGCCTGATAACATCTTCGATTGTGACTGCACAAACTAACCATTCCCATGCGGGATATCTCTATCCGAAGGCTTAATGTATAAAATTATTTTTTTTGGGATAGTGTCGGTTCCATGCAGCACACCAGCAAAGTGCTTAATCAGTTGGTAAGGTACTATGTTTAAATAATTTTTGTATTTTGTTAAGTATTATAAGTAGCGGTGTGTGTTATCAAGTACTTTTTGAACTGAATAGGTCAATCATTAAGCGCAAATGAGACCCTCCAAATCGGATTTATCCGGCCCAGAAATTGCCTCAAAATCTTGACGACAAACCTACATGAATATATTCGTTAGTACAATCTATATGAAGTCCTTTCCCTGTTGACAGACATTTTTTAAACGTTTCTAAATTTTTTCTTTCATTAAAGTCTTCCTTCCAACAGACAAGCAAATGTTATGCCTTTAAATGCATCTCCCCTGGCTGTTTACTAAGCTTTGATGTAATATATACATTTTATTTGAAACGCAGAAGTGGAGTAATCAGAGAAGCGTTTACGAAAATAAAAGCGTCACATCAAATAACTAGTACATTGAGTTGATATCTCGCTTCAACAATGGCAAGCCTTTCTAACATTGACCTGAAGCGGCTTTACCAAAAACGAGACAGGGACAAGTGCGTCGAAAACACAACTTCGAGTTTGGATCAAATTGCGCACGGTCTAAAACATTCTTAGTGCGACACGGAGTAGGATTGCAGACAAATTGCGTGCACTTGCAATTTATGTTTCTGACTACACCGGCCTCTAGCAGGTACAATCCTTGTAATCAGGATTAGGAGTTCTAAAACATTGTTCTAACAACACACTGTGTCCTGTAATAATTTAAAGTATGTTCCTCAATTTTCGCCGACGTTATTATACAAGACTTCGTACTAAAGTAATCTAACGCAACCGTGATAGACACGATTTGTTACGGCTGGCTACAGGAAAAGCTTTTCCTGTTGTTCATATAGTGGATCTGTGGGAAAATGCCCCGGTTAAGTATGAAAGTCTGTTTAAGTATTAAAGTTGCTAGTAACGCATGTGCCTTAAGAATTTTTAAACCCTCTTATATAAATAAACATTTAAATGGAGGAAATGAACCCGCGACCACACGTTCGCGTGGAGACAATTGTCCACTCTAAAGTGCTAAAATAGCGAAATTATATAAATAAATATACAGAAAGAAAAACATTTAGGGGCAGTCGAGCAATCTCGGCACTTTGCTTTTGTCTTTGCACGATCCCAGTGTCCCTTATGGATTTTTTATCTTCTTTTATTAGTAGGTAGCCCACAGTGTATCAAGGAATCCCATATTCAATCAACTTTGAGAACCTGTGTGAGCTGCTAGATGAAGTTAGCGTCTTTCCAGGTGCTTCGTTCTAGAACCGAGCGATTTTGTTGAAATCCCTCGCTCTGCGACTTGCTTTCAGCCTATTCTGGCTCCTCCGTTTGCTATATATAAGCTCATTTCTAACTGCGCCTACCTATTGCCAGTTCTAGAACAACGTTCAAAAGCAAGCCGCTAAGAACTGGCGTCAACACATCACGAACGGTTTAATGTTCTTTATACCTTTCATCACCGCACTCAGCAGTAACCGCGAAATTCGTTCCACTGCTTAGCCGCAGACTAGCTGAAACAAATGGCCGAGCGAACGGTAGGTACCACACTGAACGGCATTCAGCGACATTCTCCAACAGACATGCGCCAATGTCACACGCCGTTGTTGTCAGCGTCGACTATCTACTATCGAGCCGGATCGTCGCCATCGTGATGATGCTCGCATGCAGGCGCCATACACGCGTCAACTGTCGACAGCGGCCGATATTCGGCGGCAGGGTTTTGCACGCAAGCAGATCGCCAAGGTGTTACCAGATGGAGGGTGCAGCATGGAAGACTGCACCCTCCATCTGGTGCGTAGTGGAAAAACAGGAATATCAGTGCGTCCACCTGCCTGCCCACCGGCCCATCAATTCATCGTTGCGCGTTGTCTGAATTCAAACATATCCGTTGAATCAAAAACGATAGTAACACAACACATGTTGCGTGTGTTGTTGTTTTTGCTAATGCTGCGGCGGCGGCTGCTGCTGCTGCAACTGCTGTTGTTATTGTTGCTGCTGCTGCTGATGTTGATTTCGAAGCAACACTGTGTTCGTGCTTCGTCATGTGGTTCACTCGTCGCTCGCCTACCTGCGAGAAGACGAGACGGATAGCCAAGGGCAGCAAAGGTCAGAGGCTGCTGTTGCTGCTGCTCCTGCTACTTCTGCTGCCCCTGGCCGTCTGCTGCTGCTGCTGTTGCTGTGGCGATATACGCGGCTGCTGAATAGGCGGGCGTCAGTCGACGCTCGACCCGGTACGGTAGCGATTGCTTCAGATATTGCAAATCGATATGTCTCGCTTGCCCAGCCGGCGCCGTCGCCGCTGCTCGGTTTGGTCTTCCAGATTCTCGAACGGGCGAACGGACGGACGGACGAACGTCCAACGCGACGCTTGCCCAGCTTGTCCTGTTCACCGACGCACGCCGTCGGTGAATTAAGGACGTGGGGTGTCAAGGGTTTTCCCATCCCAGTCATTCGTGTCGGGCGGGGGTTGGAGGGGGAGAAGCGTGTGAAGCAGGTGCTACTCCCGTTGCTGCTGCTGTTGTTGCTGTTGCTGCTGCTGTTATTGTTATTGTTGTTGCTGTTGCTGCTGCTGTTGCTGTTGTTGTTGTTGTTGTTGTTGTTGTTGCTGTTGCTGTTGTTGTTGCTGTTGTTGTTACTCTGTGTTGTGTGGCCCCATACATAACACGCCGCGTTCTCCGCTTACCTATGCAAGTCAAAAACGACCCTTGCTATCGGACGCCGCGCTGCTATTGCACTTGACGGCGCTGACTACACATACACACATAGATATGTGTGTGTGTGTATATATTGCAAAGGCTGTACCCGCATACAGGCGTACAGTCAAATACTGTACCCACTTGTGTCAAATGTAATCTTCGACGCTGAGACGGGCCCCGTCACCTCCGCTGCATCCGTCGTGCCGGTCGCGATGTTCAAAGGCCAAACATGCCACTTTAAATTGCAGAAATCTTGTCTCTTTGCTGTTTGCTTTTATTTTTCCTTTCTTGATTGAATTTGTGTATATATTTTTTTCTCCAGCCAAAAGATTACCTACCCTTGTACACGTTGCGGCATAGAGGCAAACATCGTCTTTGACTTGCAAGTAGAACTTTTGTAAGATGGACAAATCGATATCTAGAACAAAAAATACACTGTGGGGAAACTATTTGGCAGCTCCTGCTGCCGACACTGAAAGAAAGACGGTTCTGCATGCCGGGAGAATCACGTGATGTTCAACTTGCTGTGCCAGCGACAACGAATACTTACTTAGATTAGTTCCATATTAGGCAAAGGGCGTTATACCTTAGATGTCATATAGCTCGTGACGACGGACAACCTACATGTGTAAATAATTATAAATATATGTATGCGCGCGCAATGTATCAGCAAAATGGCCGACCACTCGGTTGACAAAAGACCTGCGTTCCTAATGCATATCTATCTCGACGCGAACACGACATCTATGACTTTGTGCAGGAGACAAAAAAGTTCCCGGTGTCGCTAACATGTTGGTATATTCCTAATTACAACTTGAGCTACATGCGTGGTATTGTAGGAGGTTATTCTGATTTGGACGCTCTCGGGAATCTCCATCACGTCGGTACGACGTCCCTGGTCTAACAGGGCGGGCAGTCTCAGTGGGTAATGCAAGTTTCATTCTCTTCGGCCGCTAGAATCCTCTTTGTCATTAGAATATCGTGACTGTTGCTATATATAAATATATTTTTTTTAATTTTAATTTTTAATTTTTTTTTATCTTTGCTTGACATCTACACCTAAATACACATTTATATCAGGCCCAATTTGTTTTATTTATATATATATATATATATATATATATATAGAGGAGGTCGAGGGAAACCCTTAGGGCAAAGGATACATGATTGTGCGAAAAAAAATGCGCCACGCACAGCCGCCTTTACCTGTAGAAGTGGCGCGACCGATTGTAAATGCGCTCTTTCCACAAAGACCATTGCCGGAGTCGGTAGTCTTTGAAGAAACCTCAGATCTTTCCTTCGAGCCAATCTCAATTCAAGAGATCAGAATAGTGGCTGAACGCATACGACCAGGGAAAGCGCCGGGCCCAGATGCTGTCCCCCCTCAAGCAGTACGCGTACTCCTAAAGAACCATCCAAAGGTATTCAAACGCATGATGGACACAATTCTCACCAGCGGAGAATACCCAAAGCCTTGGAAAACGGCACGCCTAACCCTTATCCCGAAACCCGGGAAGCCACAAGGAGACCCCTTAGCATACCGCCCTATAAGCATGCTCTCCTGCCTATCCAAGGCAGCTGAACATATTATCAACGGGCGATTAGTTACAGAATTAGAAGACAAGAAGGCGCTGTCAGAAAACCAGCATGGTTTCCGCGCCGGGCACTCCACACACTCGGCTATCAGCAAAGTTCTAAACATAGCTGAAACACAAAGAAATTCACCTATCGCAAACCGGGCGCACTGCCTTGCCGTCTTTATTGATGTCAAAAACGCGTTCAATACGCTCTCGTGGGACGCCATAAACCAAGCACTTGGAAATAAAGGCGTGTCTCCCTACCTACGACGTATCCTAGCGTCGTATCTAAAGGACCGAGCATCTACATACGATGGAGTGGACTACGCCGTCACTGCCGGGGTTCCCCAAGGATCTGTACTGGGACCAACCCTGTGGAACATAACCTATGATGGAGTACTAAGACTGCCGCATCCCCCGGGAGTTTTTTCTATCGCCTACGCAGACGATCTGGCACTGATCGTTACCGCCAGTGACGAGGATTTGCTCGAAGGTACAGCCAACGGAGCCTTGGCGGATATCCGACAACACCTCCGCACGCTTGGCCTCGAACTGGCTTCACAAAAAACGGAAGCAATCCTTCTAAACGGACTGAAGCGTCCTCCACGCAACCTAAAACCTGGAAGGCCATCCAATAACACCCACGCCCGTGGTCAAGTACCTGGGCGTGATCCTGGATAGAGCTCTCACAGGAACACCTCATGTGCGCTATGCAGCTAAAAAAGCAGCCAAAGCCTCAGCAGAGTTACGGAAAATCCTCCCACGGACCAGAGGGGCAAGCGACTCTCGGCGCCGACTCTTAGCATCAGTAATAGACAGCATCATGCTATACGCCGCACCATTATGGAAGCGCACTACTACAAGAGCTACAACACGTCGCCTCCTCAACAAGACCCAAAGACCTATGGCGCTTAACCTAACACGAGCAAGTCGCACGGCCTCTACAGCAGCCGTACAGGTACTCTCCAGACAAATTCCCTGGGACTTGAGAGTAAAAGAATTGGCATCAAGAAGCCCTGTAACCAACGTTCTGACGGAGGGCACACTAGTCAGCAGAACCGACACACTAAGCGAATGGAGCCAGCAATGGGAAGCAATCCAGCCGGGCCATCCTGGATATTGGACAAGATCAATACTTCCTGATCTTAAAAAATGGTACAGCCTCAAACACGGCTCGCTTACCTACCCACTCGCGCAACTGTTATCAGGCCATGGTGCCTGTTTTCAGCAGTACCTACACCGCATCGGTAAAACTGACTCCCCTGTATGCCGCATGTGCAACTCGGGGGAGCCGGATGATGTTAGGCACTGCTATGAGCGGCGCTCCTTCTTCGACACTGAGCGAGAGCTATTGTCCCGGAACCTAGGACTGCAGAACCCCCTGACATGCCAGGCCCTTGTAGAGGCGCTCCTCAAAGATCACAAATCCTGGATTCTAGTAAGAAGATTCGCACAAGGTATCTCTGAGGCGAAAATAACCGCCGCACAAAGCCGAGCAGCCTAAATGGCAAGAAGAGTGGCCAGGCGAAGTAATCTCGAGAAGACAGTACTGCGGCCACCCCCCGTCAAGGGGCAAAGAGGACGACTGGATTTTTAGTGGGTGCGAGTCCCACACTACCGAGGCTTTAACAACGTCGCCCGGTGTGCATAACGCATTTTACCAGTTACCTCTATAAAAAAAAAATATATATATATAAATATATATATATATATATATATATATATATATATATATAATATATATATATATATATATATATATATATATATATATAATTTGTTTTATTGAAAGAATTTTGAAGAATATTGAAGGAATACACAAAAAGTATTTCCCTCGGCATTATCCCTTTATATACCGTTACCAGTATCACTGTCATACACCATTGAAAGACAGCTGCTATTTCTTAGACTATTGCGTCTGACAACCTAAATGGCCCGATGTTACATGCTTCAAATTACATGTTTTTGTACTGTTTAAATAACACTAAGTTGACTTATCGTGTGAAAAGCATGTGTGGTATTGTATGAAGTTATTCTGACATCTACGCTCTCAAGGGTCCCTATTTCTTTGGCATGCTGTCATCTGATTTAGCGGGAGGAGTAATCTGTGCGAAGAGTTTATTCTTCTAGGTCGTTTTTGCAGATGTGGGCAAATAATAGGCTCATCAGATATTGTGTGCGTACTGCGGAAAGTGTGTTAGGTAGTACGTTGATTCTCCATGCAACATTTTTAGAGTTTTTACTCTGCTTTCCGATACCCCATTTAGTATGCTCTCTCACTCCTCTTGGCACTTTGTTGTCATGCAATTTCTAAATTTTCGACGGTTCCGTCCTGTAGGGGTATGTCCATAGGACTTTTTTTAACCTGTATATTCAACCTACTATCGTCCGTAGTGCTGAAACATAGCTTTGTTCTGTTTAGATAACGTTGCCGCTGACTGTCACCAAATAGCACGATAAATGGTTACCCCTGCACTAGCACCCTTCTCCTACTCTCGTAAGGTCCGTGAAATTCAGACAAGATTCTGCAGTCCACTCTGGCGTCTCCGGCGCCTTTGCCGCCTGTTGTATGTGGAGGTATTTTGCAGTCTTTTGTTCAAGAGCACTACGAAGTAACTCAAGGCATTAAATCTTGGCTTGGGCTGGTCCAGTAAATACTCGCTCCTCATCTTTTCTCCTGTACCAAGCGACAATCTTTTCTCGACATTCTTAAGCAGTTTCTAATTACACAACCCCCCCCCCCCTCAATGTCAATGTTAAATGCAAGGGGTAGGAACAAATGTGGGTAACCGACGCTTGAGTAAGTCCTGGGTATCTCTGCTAGGCTACCGTGTGCCCAGGGCGGACCCCGCCCCGTGCCGACTATTGAAGGTGCTAAGCAGCCGGTTATGGTCGCCTCCCACACCACCGTTTGGCCTCGCTCAAAGGGGGTCAGAGTCTTGCCGTAAGCTCTCTGACTAAATCGGGAGGCTTCAAAACGCATGGATAGCCTGTCGACCGTAGCCCTTGTTTTGTCAGCGGCCGAAGTCGTTCGGTCCCATAAACCCTCTATCGAACGTCGTTTGCCAGTTGTAACCATGCGCGCTAAAAAGAAGGGGTCTCCGGGAGAGCACCACATAATACAATGGCGTCACTCTGAGTTTGTAAACTCAAGGCCACTAGTCGCCGAATGCATGGAGACGATGTGGAAAGAAAAACTGCTTTAGGATGGCCCAGTCCATCTCTGGCCATAAATAAGAAGGTTTGAACTAGGGGGTCGCCTGGCAACCGCAGATTAAGAAAAACTTTAACGCAAGGCTCAGCTTCAAGTTAGTTTCCTCTAAGTGGGCCGAAAGGGCTGAACAGTTAATTCCCCTGAAAAGGGAGTCCAGCCCTGTCGCGGAGAAGCATGAACGTAGAAGGCACAACTCCCGGTAAGCATCCAGCTGGGGAAGGCGGTAAAAACCTCGAGTTTTTCTGTCTCTTATTTGAGTGTCAAACCAAGCTAGCAAAAGAACAGGCGCACCCCAAGGAGATTTAGGTTTGCCAATTTAGAAAGTAGATTCTGGATAGCGGAGATTCAGCTTAAAACCATTACATATTGCAAAACTAAATATATTATCTACGTCTCGTCGGCCACACTTATGCTACCTCCATTCACTCCATCGTCCAAAAACCAAAGGTTGAGTGGAGGTTAGAGTGAGTTGAATAGGTCGTTAACGACAAGGCATCTCTTTAGGAATAAAAACAGGAGGGGTCTCCTTGTTGAACCCCCACTGCATATATATATATATATATATTGCTTCTATGTAAACTACTATATTTTTTAAACAGTCATTTATTACTCAACTCGAGTGTAACCATATTTAATGACCGCAAACCATTTGCACTTTACAATATCTTTTAACAGATAAATTGAGTGAATTGTGTGCTGAAGGCGCATATTAGCCTACTAGATTTAAGGTTGGTTGAATGCCAAGCAATGATCCGCTGGCAATCTATTACATGCCCAGTTGCGTTGATAGTATTGCAGATATGTAGTCTATTAATTATATTTATGTAGCGCACACCATTAGAAGTTTACGATATTGTTTAATAGACAAATTAGCTAAGTTTGCATTTTTATTCTAATATGTTATTGAGCAGAATGCCATATTTTTTGGTTAAAGTGGTACTATTTAGACACGTGCGCGACACTTCTCTATTTCACCGGCGACACAACAATGTCAATAGTTTGATTACAAGAACGCATCTGGTTATGCTACCACAACCCAATACAATAGGTAGGTCAACAGGCACTCGCCGAAAATGTGCCTATTGACCTTTCACCGGCTTTACGACGCTCCCCTGCACGGATATATGGGTCGTTTAGAGCAGTACGGCAGCGTCGCTAAGGGGACAGCTTTAGAGCCCTAGACGGCAACCGTAAAAACGTAAAAAACTACGATTGACCTGCTTCGCTCATTTCCTGTTTGAGCGGAACCGTCTGCCGTTAAAAAAGCGGATAGACTCTCTTTTTGCTCCCTATCCTCTGTGGCTCTACATCTTTCCTAAATGATGCGCCACGCAGTATGTCAGTTGTTTTGGCAGCTACTGCCTCCCGCTAAATAGTTATACGTTGCCTCTCCGCTAGCAATAAAACAAAGAAATTCTATCCTAGACCGAGTTTTGCTTCCACACGAGCCTCTTCGGCTTAACACAAGCGGCAACAAACATCCCACCACGGTAAATGCTATATGATACGTACCTGATTACGGTTTGCTTTGTGCATTACAGCGCCTTACGCCCATCGTCGTTAAACTTCTATGTGCGAACCAAAGGTCTGATTTGAAGGAGCTGTAAGTCAGTTGCAAAAAAACATTTACGCAAATACTGCATGGCGGTACATTCTACAACCTGGATTGGTAGATGTTGGTTTACCGACTTGCAACTGGAGCAGCTCCTGCGGCCGCTAAAGCAAATGCTGATGACCTTTACGGTATGTACAATTCCCCTTTCCATTGGACCTCTAAATTAATTTGTACTAAATACGTACACCAGATACCGATGTGAGCGAGCTAAGCACGCCAATAATAATTCACCGGTACCTCAACGTTTGATTATGGTTTATAAGTTTAACACAAAACGGCCGTCCCGTTAAGGACGTCGACAAGTAGAGCCGCGCAGGTGCAACAGTTCCACCAGGCTATTCGACAGACTATCCCGCCGATATTCGCCATGATGCCGCTTCGCCATACATTGCCACTCACTTTCACAAACTGCAAACAAAATTAATAAATTCTGAGCAAAAACAGTGGGCAAATTCAGACGCCAGCTATTGCCAACGACACTACTGCTTCGGCCATGCGAGTCTCTGCGCGTACGTGTGTGCAAGGTTGCTGCACGACGGCACGTAACGGGAAAAATGCTTTACTTTCATCTTCGACACACACTCGCATATATATATATATATATATATATATACATATATATATACAGAGGCAAAGAGAAAGCAAGAGATGATCACGACGCAAGTAATCAGAAATTGGGGGGAGGCAACAGCCTTACCGCCTTACAGTATGGCGGTCGTGGCCGTGCCCGCGTACGGGTGGGTGAAGTAGCGCGGCAAGTGTCAAGAAGGAATGATGAGAATAATTAGCTCCTGCTCGGAGCCGCAATAAGTTGATGGACGGACGGACGAACAGACGGATAGATAGAGACTCGACCTGACCTCGGCCTGATTCAGTGTCACCACCATCATCATCATAGGCATCATCATCATCATCATTGTCGGCATCATCACCATCATTGGCATCACCATCATCGCCGTCATTATCATTAACATCATCATTACCATCGACGTTTTTGCATCCTCCGCCAGCATCAGTAGTAGGCTTGCGAGCGCGCTTAGCAAGCAAGCAAGCTAGCTAAATGGCTGGCTGGGCTGACGGCAGGCGACGTCACGAACGAGATCGGAGACAACTAGGCTATTCGCGATAGCTAGTCGAGAGGAGAAGGTATCATGATATAGAGAGAGAGAGACGCTGAGGACACAGACGTGAGCGCTCGCGGGCGGGAGGACCGGGAACTCGAGGCTTCGCTGGCAAGCCTCGCCTTGCTTCGCCTGGCTGGCCGGTCGGCTGGCTGAGTGACTGAATGACACCCACCACCACCAACACCACCACCACCACCGCCGCTACAGTGGCTGCTTCTTCTAATGAAACTGCCGTGGCTTCTGCTGTTGCAGCGTAGCTGCTAGCGCGCATTGCGCAGCGACGCGGCTGCGTGGATCGATACAATCAACGTACAGCTGCTTCTGCTTCTGTTGCCACTTCGGCTAATACGACGGATTCGTCTACGACTACACTTCTGCTAACTTCTCTCTCTCATTGTCCCGTCAACTGTGGCGGCCAACTTAGACTCCACTGCCTATAGGCCAGCTGTCGCAGTTATTAGCGCGCAGTATCTAAGCCGCTAGCGCGGGGCGAGCGACCCGCTCAAATAAGAGCGATTTTTTGCTCCTAGTGCTCTTCTTTTTTTACTATAATTACCGCCTTGATCCGGGATGAATAGCAACAAAGGTCAGCGTTCTCTTCGGCACCTCAATCTAGGCTTGGCGGCTGTTAAACGAATATGTGTTTACTAGAGTGTAGCTATTTTTATCTAATGTAGGAGAAAGATATTTAAATAAAAAACCGAATTAAAAATAAATATATATACATATATACCGCGCCGGTTTACCTAGTCGTCCAACGCGGGAAACGCAGCGTCGTGTATGGCGTACGCAGTTGAAATGGTTTCAACTCACTCTATACGAGATGGTAAAGTTATCTTAGAGCGCATGTCCTTAGAAGACAACTGTTGCTCCACTTACATTCGTAATACAATTAAACTATATATATATATATATATATATATATATATATATATATATATATATATATTAGCAACAAGGTGTAATTGCGTGTGCTAAAGTTTTCGGACAACTGGTATTAACATAAGCCCGTAGCGCTTAACGTAAAGACCACTTTACCTATACAGCTAAATGTGGTATTCAACTTAGATTTGATCGGACTCGTCAATAGCCTGTGGATGCGTTTTGCGAAGCGTTTAAATAACTTTGCAATACCTGTCGTTCCCTCAGATTTATATGGCGCCGTGCTTTAAGGCGACAAGCACAAAATTGTAACTCCAGAGTCGTAACTCTCCACATTCTTTGCTGTTGGCGTAGCCGGCCACCCTTCTAAACTCAATTAAGATGTTAGCAGGTGAGATATTGCTTCCTCGATATAACCTGTGACATTCCAGACTAGGCTTTTACCATGCTACCGTAGCGGCATAGGCGCCCCCACAGGTCGTACCTTTCTAGCAAATGCCAGCGCTCTTTGTTCTGCTGTGGAGAGCGCTCCTGCTTCTCTAAAAGCTCGCCTATTATAAGTCGGCGTCTTTCGCAAAGCTACCTGGGATTTTGTCAAGTCAGACAACTCAGCAGGTGTAAGCTGTAATAATCTACCATTTCACGACAGGATCCCCATGGAAAAGGCTCGCAGACGGCAGCTCCTTTTCTGCAAACTGACGTCATGACTTAACCGAAGAGTCTATTGGCTTACGCCTCCCCTCCCCCCCCCCTCTAAAAACCAAGGACGCCTTATTTTGCTGATGTAAACGTATTAGGAATTTCCCGCACAGACAATTTGCTTTTAGGTTCATGCAGTGTACGCTGGTTAACACATTCCTCTAGGGGGCACGGGTCACGTAAGCGTACTCCACACATTGCTTCTTGCCGAAATGACCGCACTCTTTATTTTCGTACTCTCAGTTTTGCCCAACAGGGGATCCGGAACGGTAAACGAATCTGAATCAGGAAGGCAACAATGCAGAAGATGACTATGCTAACAGCTATATTCGAATCCCGAGACCGCCCACAAGTAATTTCAAGATGACACTTCTGATGAGCATATTTTTTACGCTGAAACACATCACTCCTCACGGCTCCATTGTGCGTACCTACTGTGCAGCAAGTATTCACATCTGTAACACCAATGTTTTGTAGCAGCAATTATTTTTGCCTTATCATGAAGGGGTAGTTTTAAATGTCTCAGCATATGTTAACAACATTAAGCCTCAACGAAACAAACTATTACAGCACTAGCTCGTAAACGCGTTAAAACAACAGTGAATAGTTACTTACTCAGATTCAGATTGATCGACTGCGACGGTCGGTCTGTTGAGTAACGTATAATGAAAAAAAACAATGCCAAAGAGCAATTACCAAACAAAACTAGCAGGGAAAGTACACAAAGCGTCGTTATAGCCGGTTCAATAACTATTATCTAGTATATTGTTTTATTGACATGGCTATTTAAAACTTCCTACCACTAGCGTTATTACACATACACAAAATTGTGTTTGCTTAATCTGCTTTTTTATCGAGCTTTCAATATTGTCTTTGTTTTATCCCACCTTCTCTCTGTCTCTGTCTTTCTTATGCTAGTATTCGTCTTATTTTCTTCTAGCGACTCTCCCTCACTCTCTGCTTGTCTTACACTAGTATTCCTCGTATCCTATTCTTCTCTCCTAGCTTCCGTCCTCTGGAGAACGTTGGTCACGAGTTAGGCCACCTCACAGATATATTGAACGCCGATCGTCGTAAAACGATATAACGCGACTTCTCAGCCTTCCTTAATAAGCCTCTCTTCCGGCGACTTGACACCGGTCTTTGGCGGCATGAAACCCTTTGTACAAGGTGTTCTGTACGACAACGTCAGTAGGGGCAACCACGTTTCCCGACGTGCAACGTGGTTCTAGACATTGCGTTCGCATTATTTGCTTGGCGGCGACCTAACGTGCATTTATACGACAGCAATAACTACGAAAACTACTATCGCGGGCCAACAATCGACGAAGAGCTGGGGTTGGGTAAACGACCAGATCCCCATCGAGGGTCGCCCCTCCTTTCCCACCAGGACCCCCCCCCCTTTTCCCACCAGGACCCCCCTAACACACACACGTCTATACACGGGTAACACACAAATAAATTCCACTGCCTAACGGGCTATCTCACGCTGACGCATGTCTGTGTGTGTGTGTGTGTATGTGTATTTTTAGCCTACCAATACTGGCCGTCGAGACGTCTGGTCGAGAATAAAGTGGTCGGAGGCAATGCGAGGCAGCGCTGCGGCTGCAGTTGCCAACCGTGGTCGTCCGCTAATAAGGCTCGATATATCTTTGTAGCGCACAGGCCCTATTGAGTACAACGGGAGACGACGTAGGTGGGGCGGTGCACGCGGGAACAGGAGGCTAGGCATCGCTTGCCTCGAGCCTCGAGCCTCACTCTCTCATACCACTCACCGTATGAAAGATTCGGTAGGTACATGGGCTGTCGTTTAGCGTGGCTCGCCGACCGGCCGCCCCTGTTCATAGCGAGGTGGTCGTTTGTTTCATCGTTGCATGTCTGGCTGAATGTTACTGCCGATACTGCGGCCGTCCGTCGTTGCTGTTGCAGCAACGCAGCCTCAAGCAATTCGGTTCGGAGGCCGGATCTACCCGTTCTATGCGCCGCTTGGTCCTCGTTATTCGTCGCCACACCCCTTTTGCCCGATACATTTTTGATCTATCTATATCTACGGGTGCATATGTATAGCTACTGCGGCTAGTAGACCGTGCGGCTCGCCGTCGTAGCCAAGGTTGATGGTGTGGTCCGTTCGTATTTGTTAACAGCGACGCTTGGCAAATCGCTACGGGTTTTCTGGAGATCCCTACTTCGGATCTCGTCAAGGCATGGCTTTGTATAGCCCACAGCCAGCACGTGGTGGTCGCATGCTCCCGGTGCATCTACGGCCAGTGCCCACGCGTGTCTAGATACACACCGTTTACCCTTTCTACTGATACTTTCGTCGCTGTCTTTACGCCTGTCCGAGTCTGTTTAAGGTGGTTTCACTTATGTCTCTCCGTCCTACCCTTTGTCTCTCTCTTCTCTCTCTCTCTCTCTCTCTGTTTCTTTTGCCTACTTAGCAGAAACTATGATTAACAACTATGGGCGTGCCAAGTATACGAATGCGTGTCGACGTACTGATCATTGCATGAGTCACTGACGTTGTAATTCTAGACTATCCTCCGTCTGCTAGGGGCTTGGAACCGCCGTGAGGCATACTTTCAATGCACCGAGGGCCGGACGTGTTGAGATATCAGGGGTTTCCTGAACAGTTATTTTGGCAGCATGGCCGTTGACTATCAGCGGTATATGCTTTATCATCTATTCTCAATGAGCATCATTCATAGAAAATTCGATCACCATCGGGTCGAGCTAGTGATACTCCGGCAGATGACAATTATGACTAGCGCACTAGTCCTCTACCCCCCCCCCCCCCGCCCGCACGCCTCCACGAATCATTGGCGTTAAACAAATCAAACGAACGCAAAACAGATACACTCGCAACCTACTCGCCAGCAACTAATTTGTTGCACTAAGAGCTGTGCCCCACCTATCTCTCTACTGTTCTTCTCTTGCCAATGGCGGACATGAGCACATCAGTCAAACATTGAATCAAGTCGGACGCTAAAGCTGTCGAATGGAGCCAGCAGAAAAGTAACATGGACACGAAAGGGTAAAGTGGTTGTCCATCAACAGCTCGATTTGATCCTGTTTGACGACGGAGCTCTTTGCCGTTTCTGTGTCCTTCACGTACGGCGCCGCCGGCGCATCACGTGCACGCTAGTTCATTATGGCGGCAGTAAGTGACGGGTGGAGAAAATCTGATGTCTAGGGGCCTTGCAGCCTCTATGCTATGCAGATAAGAAGGCATTGGCGGCGCATTTGTGATTCTCTTGATAGTCGTCCATGACAATGTAGCGCACGTGTTAAACAATGTACGTAGTAGCCTCTCTGTTCAATACGAATTTCCTCACTGGACAGTCTGTCTAACCAAAGCCTTTTTTTGAATGTGGAAGTCAATGCCAGCTTGCGCTGTGTCGTTGACTCCGAAATGTAAACGTTATTAGGAAAAGCTGTGATAGTTACTAGTAAAGGGTGCTGCGCAATAAATAAATGATGATATTATTTCTATTAAATTAAATTTATTGATTTAAACAATAAGAATCTACAAGTAAAGCAATGATTATTAAGCAAGTGAGAGGCATATTGTAGAGCGCCTAAACATTACAAACGATATAAATGGCTGGCCGTACGTATCGCTACCTCCACCACGAGACGGAAAACAATTCAGCTTTAATTCAGGCTACAAAACTGCGACGGCATTCCTTTTGCATTCGGCGCGGCCTTCTGGGCAGTCTACAAACGAGAAAGCTTTCTTCATTTGTAGTTAAACGTAGTCTGTTCGTATGCGGCTCAGCTGTGCACCAGAACTCGACAGTCAAAAGTCTTGGGCCGCATCAGTGACATCTGCTCGTTACATTTAAGACCACTTAAGTGTGTTGTCGCTGCATCATTGATTTTGTTGGCGTGTTGCAATACGCATATACGCAATTCTAATACGCACCTCGATAGGTAGAAATTGTTCCCCTCGTCTTCTGTACACGAGGGAGGGTTTCCTTGGCTGCAGGGTGCTTGCTTGCAAAACCCCACCTTAAACCTCATGAGTGAGTTGGTTCTTATAGGTAGCTTCCAGTTGTTGCGATATGCGAAATGCGGATTTTTCTCTAAGGCTAGTTTCCATTGCCACGGCTCGAGATTGTTGGCAGTTTGCAGAGAAAGAGAGAGAGAGGGGGAGAGGGTAGCGGAACCAATACTCAACACTGCAGGTTGACCCGCCGGACATCACTAAGCGTGACAAACCATGCGTCCCTTTGATCGCACACCGAAGCATGACGATCAGTTTACAAACTGTCAACGACACAACTACTATACACCGTGACACGTGATGGCAAAGTATGCGTTCGGAATTTCAGACTAGCTTGCCACAACTGTTTACACCATTACGGCTACTGGTAGATATAGGGCAGCAATAGCGAGGGGCACTCGTGACTGCGACGTGCCATTGAAGCGCCTAGATCGGCAAAATATATCCAGCGCGAACTCGCAAACTTGCCTAATCAACAAAATAACTCAAACTCGTTTTATATGTTGCTATATGCTGGGTCACGTTCAGACAACGGACAATTGAGAACATGCTGTGCTTCCACATTCTGCTTTTGATATGAACTGGACAAGCGGTCTGTTGTCTGTTTGTTTGAAGACAGATTATGACGGCGGATTGAGAAACACTAAACTGATTTTAATATTGCGCGAGCACAAACGATCCTAGTAGTCGCGAACAGGGAATTAACAGGGAACAAGCGAAGGAAAAGTACTGTAATTGATTGAGAAGCGGTGTCCAATAAGCAAAAGTGCACGCAATTGAGAAACTCCAAGGGGTGAGCAACATCAAGGTGCTCGATAGTATAGAAGCATTTTTTTAAATTTAATTTTAAAAGACACCTGGCAATATATATATATATATATATAGATGATGCCACAAGCCACACAGCTGGCGGGACAGTTTTTAAGGATGTAGTGTCCCGGGTGGACTGGTAATCTCGCTCCGGTGGCGTTCGCCCCGTCGAGCCCGGTGGCGTGGTGCATTCGTTTGCGCTTCGCGACCGGAAGAGACACATAGGTGCGCGGATTCGAGCCCCACCATTGCACATTTGTATTTATGGGGGTAAAGCGAAATAAAGCAAAGCGAAAAGCAGTCTCATGGTCGTTAAATTTTGGCTGAGAGTCAGCCCAGCAAATATTTTATGGTAATCTCGCCCACCACCATTGAAGAATGCCTCAACGTAAGTGAGCCTGATTTATGTGAAACGGTGTTAAAAAGGTTGTTTCTATTCTATTAAAAAATAGCACATCTGAATTAAAAAAAAACACATCAAACTAGTGTAAACACTCTCTTTACATTACTATATATATACTTCGGCACTTACTTCGGCACGCGTGGATCCGACATGAAAAGTGTATATATATCTATATATTTTTATATATATAACTTTTCTTATTTATCATACGAGTTTCCTTCCGGAATTGTACATATATATATATATATATATATATATATATATATATTTTTTTTTTTTACACGTATCACGATGGATTATCTAAGCCAATATGCCTAGTGGGCGCGTATTGTGGCTGTCACGTGTCCGTTTCAATGAGGTCAGGCCGACACCACCTCAGAAGTGTGCACCGAACGGAGGCAGCGTTTCCACGTTGTATATCAAGGTCCAGACGTTGTTTGAAATAGGACGACGACCTGTTATCACCGGATGACAGGTTTAACAAGGTGCCGACTTTGCGGATCAGCTGGTTGGTCCCAACGCCAGGAGCATCCAGGGTTTCAAACGCGAGAGGGCAGAATTCATGGGGATACCCGACTGATGAGTATTTTCTTAGTTTGTTAGTCTCCGCAAGGTGGGCTGCATAACCAGCTTCGGATGCGCCGCCACCGACACTAGATATATATATATATATATATATATATACTTTCCATGCCGTACCCACGTGTGCCGAAGTAATGCATTATGGCCACAAACGCCGATTTTCTGTTTGTATGACCCATTTAGGTGTCTCAGCATCATGACCAGAAGATTAGGCCAATGGGACCTATGTTTTTGACTGCTCTCTATGTGGATGGTAGTGGGCTCGTCGGTATCAGCCTTATGATGGTGGAGTGTAACCTGGGCCCGGTGTCTGCATCCCTTCTATTCCTCTTTCCATATCCCGTCGCCCGCCCGAAATGTCATAGTGTCAGAGAAACGAAGCTCCTCTACGAGTGTTTGCAGCGTGGTATCATCTGTAAAATCCCGTCTGGATGGCTCTCCGTCTGTCTGTCTGTCTGCCCTGCCTAGGCATCATCTACACCACATTATCCACCTGCTACGGCGTGGTCGGTAGTATCAGACGGCAGATGTTGGTCAGCAGCAGCTGCTTATCGTGCACCGCGAATATTATGGTGGTGATGGTGGTGGTGGTTAGTGCTAGTGCTGCGGCTGCAGTACTTTGTGTGCCTCAGCGTGTACTCTTCAAGCCGCTTTGCCTTCTTCGGAAGCGCGAGTGTTTGTTGATGCTAGACTCGCACTGACTCCATTGGGAGCCACACACGCCACCACCAATTACCACCACTATGATGAAGCTACTACTACTACTACTACTAGCTACTACTATTACTACGACGATCACTGATAGACGCAGCTGCGACTCGTAGAGCTGCAGTTACTGCCGCTCTCGCTGCTGTCATTGCCGCTTCTGTTAGAACTGCCGCAGCAGCAGCAACAAAAAACGCCGGAACAGAAGACCAAAATGGGTGGCTGGTTGGGTGGGTGTTTAACTAGTCAGCATGCTAACTTATCCGAGTATCTGGTTAACTGGCGAGCGACGACGCGGGCCGGCCTAAGTCAGCCAGCGGTGGCCGCAACCGACATCATCCGACGCCGCAGAGACGACGGCGGTGCTGCTGCTGCTATACGGTCGGACAGCTATACCATTGATACTATGTTCCTACTATAACCATTACTACTACTACGTTTACTATTTACTACTACTACAACGGATGAAGGTCTGCACGATTCCGCAGCTCCAAGCTCGTTAATGGACGAGAAACGAGCCTTTGACGAAGTCCCTTAGTAATCACGAGGTGCGTGCTCTTCTTTCCTTGCCTTGCCTTTACTCTCTCTCTGGCCCTGCTCTCTGCGTACTACGCTGTATCTCTCTGTCTGTCTCTCGTTCAGCCTTGATCTGCGCTTCCTCTCGGCCCATCTGTGCCTCCCGCCCCACAAACTACTCGCCTACGGCATCCTTCCGCTCGTATGCCGTTGCCGTCGTTGATGTCGCGTCTGTTGTTGTTGTTGCTGTTGCTTTGGTCGTCGTTCATCCATTTTCGCCCCACCCAAAAAAAGAAGCGGCGTACTTCGAGAGCTTGACTTTTGCTTTCCTGGCATCGTCATGGCAAGGCTTTGCCAGCCAGTAGAGGCAGAACCGTGGCGGTCGGCTCAACCGCCCACATCGCAAACTCTACCGCCGCCTGGTCCTGATGGCCGTGTATCTGTGGGCTGGGCATTTCCTGACTAGCCGGAGCACGCGGCGGAACCACTATCTGCTTTTTTTTGTGGAGCGAGGAAATGGGCAGCCAATGAAAGCGCGCTTAGACCTTTCAGCGGATTGATTCGGATCTCGGACACGGCCCACGCGCTTCATTCATCGTGTTCCTCCACACCGTTTCGACATTGTAGCGTTGATGCTTAGGAGAGGAGAGCGTTAAACGTGCACTGATCAAAACTAAGTCTAACCGCAAAGTCGTGCACCCAAATGGACGCACGGTTTTGCTGCTTGGGTCAGTGCCCTTTTGACATATTCCTATCTTCTGTTGCGGATCTTGGTCGCGGCTCTTTGCAATGTGTTAATACGTTGCGTGCAACATATCTATATTTACGCGAGCACGTAGCGTTGTTTGCTGAAGGCGAGACGCATTGAATTTCCACGTCGAATCGAAATACAGAAACCTACAAGCAATACATATTTCGCTTGTAGAAGTACAATCTTGCACAGTGCATTGCGCAGAAAGCTAGAGTGTTTAATTTGAATGATTCGACACTTATGGCTCTATCCAATCTATCTAGCAAACGAAGACTAGCCACGTGTTTGAATGTTTACTATGCAATAAGTTGCATTTTGCGAGGAGATATAATTATAAATATAACATCATGGTCATTAAGTACCATCCCAACACTTTAGAGACCGTCTTACAGAAAAAGACGCCGGCATGTCTAGTAGCTTGTTGCGTTATATTTAGCGTACGTGCATGCCATCCAGGTACACAAAACGGTGTATTGCCGTCCTGCGGTGGTAAGCAAAGATCACGCTTTATATATGTTGTAAAGCACTTTTCTAGCTGCTTGAAATTTGCCGCTGAAAGCCCATACACTGTCTGCCGCTCAACATTGCTGCAATCTTTAGCTAAGAAAGACGCACTGCCGCACTCAGAGACAGTAATCGAAGGTATCTTACTTCTATGTGCTATAGACTCCCGGCAAAAAACTTTGTGAACTAGAAAGTGGTTACCTTGTAATTCTCTGCGACAGCTCGTTGTGGAGAACGAGCTTCGATGCATGCGCTAGGTCCTGGGGCAGGCCGTAACGCGATAACATGAGACCCTTCTATTTCCATATACCTATTTAAGAGAGATACTCTAAAAATCGGCGATAACGCATTTTGCTTTCACTTACTCAAATCCAACGGAAGTAAGCTCTGATAATTAATATATTTGGCAAATTTTAGATAGAGGAAGAGAAAGAAACATATAGTGAGAGATATTTCTTTGTTTTTGAACCTTTCGGGATTGTTGTCCTATATTGTCAATTTCGTATGCAAAAGGAAAGAAAAATATTTGTTCTTTAGTTGTATGTGCCATAAACACTGGATTGTGTAGTTTTTATTGTTGCTAATTGCACGTTCTTTTCACTCACTAGAGACAAGATGCATATTAGCTATTATTGACAGGGGCAAACGATTGGATACAACGTACTTTACGGACGTGAGTATATACAGCGTTTTTCCTTTATGACCCCATCATCTCTGGTGAGATTTTACCGTTTAATGCACATGGTCTAAAATATATATATATATATATATAGGCGAGCACTGCCGAGTGGGCAAACGTATTGTAAATTATTAATAAATCATCACAATATTTTCTATATATATATATATATATATATATATATATATATATATATATATATATATATATATATATATATATATATATTACTGTGGCTGTCGTGTCCGCCAATATAATTTTTGTTAACAACGTTATAGACAGCGTTGCACCTGCCATGGAAATGGAGATTGATTGGGTGTTGTTGCTGCTCAACTGTTTCTACTTTTGTTGCTTATTCTTATTGTCATTAATAATAGTGTAAGCGTACCGCAACATGTTTTGTAGTTCCACATGCGCGTAATACGCTTAAGCTGACATGTTGTTGTTGCTGTTTCAATTGTTCTTGTTATGTATAGTGGGTTATTATTGCTTTGTACTGTTGTTAATCATGTCGTTTTGCTCGTCATTCGAGTCGCCGTCAAGGCGTCCTGGCAATTATAAGACCATCTACACCAATATTGTAACTCTAATCACAAAACCATCATCTTCATTTTTAATCATCTACTTCTGCTGCTCGGATCACATATACAGTTTCCGCGCACCTCATGCTCATCATCATCTTTTTTTTTATTTTCCGTAAGGCTAATGACCGTGTACAGTTTTTTCATGTTATAGCTAATTTTTTAATCCACTCCGACATTAAACTTGTCTGAATTGGAAACCATGCAAACCAATTTAAAAGTGGCCGATCTGGGTCTCGAACCCAGTCCTCCAATCGAATGCAAGCCGCAAATGCTTTGCCACTAAGCCATCTTGCTCGGTTAAATCTTCATACGATCATCTCGGCTCATCATCTTCATACGATCGTCATGACAAAGTCCTGCACCATTGCCACCTCTTCGTCGTCTACCGTTCGTTGCCGTTTCTAACGACTGCCAATTGCTGTTGTCGCTGTCGACCTTGTGGTGTTGTGGTTCCAAGGTGGTGTTGGCGCTACACACTGCTACACGTTGAGGTGGTGAAGTCGAACGGAGGCGAACCCCGCCGAACACGGTCTCGGGGGCTATCTTGGGCTTGCGTGGTCGTGCGCGCGGTGATGGTTGGAGAAGTTCCTAGCCAACCACTACCTGCAGTTGCGGTGGCGGCAGGTGTGGCGACGAGACCGTCGCTGGTTGCGGCGGCAGCCGCTTTCTATTCTACAACAACCGCAACGGTTCTACCTCTTCTACAGCTACTGGTATAGCCAATGCTTTGGCAGCCATTTCGGCTGGTTCGGTTTGTGTTGCTGCAAACGAGTCTGAGTCTACGTCCCGTGGGATTCCGCATTTCCTCGGCGTCAATCGGCGCTTTTCCTGCTTCGCTTCCTACCCCCGTCATATTGCCTTTCTTGCGTACGGAGAGAAGCAGCGGCGCTCGGGATCATTCGCTGCTGCCAATGCAGCGCGCTTTTTAGTTGGCAATCCGCACAGAGACAGAGCTCAGCTCAATTCGTTACTGCTGCTATCCTACCCCTTCGATCACTTAAGTCTTTTATAAATGTCATTGCACTTCTGCTGACCGGGCCCATTGTCTCCATTGCAATCGGTACAACATTTTATATCGGCTCTAACTCTGCGTATTTACGCCACTTCTTTTTCTGCGTGTTCGGTAACCCATTCCGCCTCAGGCATTGCTGTTGTCGTGTGTTGACTCTTCATACCTCGGGCTCTCTCTTTCTCTCTGTCCTCATCCGGCTAATCATTTGCGGATTATATTACTGACCGCACGCGTAACGCTTCAGTAGCCAGTATAGCAGTCGAGTCCGGTGGCGTTGTGGCTTAAGTCTGCGCCTCGCAACCGGAAGAGACACATACGCGTGGTGCGCGGGTTTGAGCCCCGCCGTTGCACATTTGTATTTATGGGGGTCCGTCTATGAAGCAATGTGAAAAACAGTTCCGTGGATATTAAATCTTAGCTGAGGGTCAGCCCGAACACTTTACTTAGCCAGTATAGCAATCGGGAAGCCGGCGCTTCTCGCCCTGACTGCGGCACTCCGTATATTCGCCTTGAGAGTTGCACCAATGGCCTCATAGGCGCACAACTTATGTGAAATAGGCTTAATGCAACCCTACTGAAGAAGCTCGACAACGTCAAATCTGTATTCCAGAACAGAGCCCTGGGCTTTTACACGACCGCCCAAAACGGCGCCTGGTTGACACTCAACTTGTCTACTTGCTTGCGATTTATCGAGGATCTACGACGCCAATTCAAACTACCAAACACGTCGGTCCTAACTTTTTCTTGACCCGGGCCATGACAAATGAGGCCTCGACTAACCCGAATCGTGAGAATCGTTACGTTGCAACTCGGCACGGGATGCACAGTTTCCATCATGCAGTGCGCAGAGCAGTGGGTTTTCATGACCCTCCTGAACTATATATGTGTGATGGATAGATGTAGGGAACCGTGCGAGGAATGTCATGCTTATAACTGCTTGAACATTTTCTCACTAAGCAGCTTGGCTTAGTAATTATAAGAAATATTTGAATGTATTTATGACTTATGTATATCAACCAAATGTAAATAATATTAGAAAAATACATACATACATACGCTCGTGCAATATAAGCTTGCTGGGGAAAATAAGTAACGCAATTAAAGCATCCTCACTCGGACACATAAAGTGGAAGCCACCAGGACAGACACCCGTCTGCGTCTGGCAGAAAAGCGAAATGTACAGCGAAATGTAGCCGCAGAAACTGAAGCAGCAGCAACTATTAACATAAAAACGAGACATGTTATATCACGATTGGAAGTCATACAGATAGTTAATATCAAGTAGTATTTACTACTATGATATTTATAATTAATATTATTATTGCAATACTCTGGACAATATTGACTGCGAAATAGCTGCCATGATCATTATCATCATCATCATTCATCGGTGGTATTGTAGTACTAATTGGCGCTCTCTGGTGGCAATGTTCACATAAAGAGCCGTGCCAGAAACGCGGAGAACAGCCACAACTATATTAATTAGAACCCTTTATCCTTCCTTTTAATTGGAGGTTGTATTTCGAGTCAATACTAGTGCCCAAACTATTGTGTCAGGCTACGTCATTCTATCGTTGTGGGGTGTTAGGCCCGTCACACCCCTGAGCCTTCTTCTAACTGCCATATATGTGTATTTGTTACATACTCGTCTGACTTAGTGTACATTTACATATGGATCGCGTCTGATGTACTATGTACTGATTCGGCCCGCTCGGTCAAAGTCTTTTCTATCTTGCTCAGTCTTTGAGCCGTTACGGTCTGCGGCCTAACTGGGTTGCCGGCGCGTCTGCTTAAGTTCTGCTCTGGTCCCCCTGCTCCTCGTTTTAGCAGGCCCGCTTGCATCCTAATCAGTTTTTCTCACAGAACAGTATTTCGTTCTCGGCTCCCATCACTGTAGAAAGAGGAAGGTAATCGAGGCTTAGTTACCGCACAATATCGGCCGCTAGTTATATTTCCAAAGCTTTCTTGTGTGCGTTTACGCCTGACAAGACGTTGATTTAGTCGGGTTTCTTGTTTTAAACTATTTTGGTTTTTGCATTTGCGTGAAAAATTTGCGTGCATTGCATGAAAATTGCCGTATCGTGGACACAGTCATTACCCGTTGTGGACTCATGATTGTATTATGGCATTATGCAACTTTTGCTCGTTAAATAATTTGCTATTTTACTTATATACTCATATTTAATTTATAATTGTTCATAAATATTTGTATGTATTGTATATTAAATAGTAGAACAAAGTGTTATTTTATAATTGCTATTTTGCATTTTTCGTATGCAAACGCACGCGCTATATAGCGCAGCTTCACTAATGAACCTCACAGTAAATTGATTTTTAAAAAGCATTCGTAGGGCCATTTCTACTTTTCTTTCTACAACTTACAGATCCATGCGTTGACGCAACGTTGCTCAAATGACTTACGGGCAAACACTGAAAATCCTGGACCCTCATACGCATCATATCGCAACGCTGAAGTGGACTCTGAGCGAATTAGGAATGGTGCTGGTGAGGACCGCAATAGACAGTGCAGTTCGCTTACTATCATACGTTGCATAGAAGAAAAGCTAAACTCGGTGGAATTAAACAGCTCGTTTTTGTTCTAAAACGCTATAACGCGCCTCCCTCGGGCATTCGGATAGATTCTAATAAGGACGCCCAATTAACTTGACGTCAGCATGGCGGAGCGGTTTTGGAAGCGCCTGGCCTTGAACGAACGACTTGTTCTCCAGCTGCTCCTCGATTGCCTCGCTCTCTAATGTTCCGAGTTCTTCGTGTAATTGGACAGTGCATCATACATGATGCCGGCCACTGCAACCGCTGCGTCCTTTGTTTGTCCGCCCGCCGATTCGATGCAGCGTCGCATTGAAGTCAAGAATAACGAACGGCACTGGCTTGACACTGTTCACATTACGGAGCCGCGTTAATTTGAAATGCACGTTTTTGTCGTCTCGAGCATCAACTCGCAGAAGAAGTCGCCGGCTCCGCCATGACTCACGCCAAATGTACAATATCAGACTCCAAAAAGGAAGTGCGTATTACTGCGTTCCATCGGTTTAAAGCTGCTTATTGGCATATTGACGAATGACACTAGGCGCGACAAATTGAGTGTTATGCATCATGCGTTTCCGAAATGTCCCACAAGGAG
Source organism: Dermanyssus gallinae (assembly GCA_003439945.1). NCBI lineage: Eukaryota > Metazoa > Arthropoda > Arachnida > Mesostigmata > Dermanyssidae > Dermanyssus > Dermanyssus gallinae. The sequence goes on from QVRM01006451.1 coordinate 235,863, forward strand.
AGAGTGTTGCGAGTGGAACATGAGGACAAGCGTAGGGTTGTGCAGTTTTGTGCCTCCACCAATACTTTGAAAAATCATTAATATTATTATACAGCAAACGGTTCCTGCTACGACAGGATCAGCAAAACAGAGAACGATATTTAGAGGTTGCTATAAGTGCCCTTTCGCATATACTCGTATGCGCTTATTGTTGCATACACTCGTAGCTAGTCCCTCTTTCTTCGACCAGAAGCCAAGTGATCCCTATACAAAAAAAAGTTCGTTAAGACATGCAACCTTGAATTCTTTTGGATAAATTAGACACCTTCAACGTCGTTTGCTTGTTTGTGTATTGTGACTGAGCACATATATTATAGATAGTTAGAATGGGAATATGATATTCTGCGCTATATTGATCCCCTTTAATAGCATGCAGAACGACGAACAAGGAAGGAATGGCGTCAGCAACAATAATAACAGCTACAGCACCTTTAAGCTGCCACAACCATGGCAGCAATACCGATAAGTACCGATAAACAGTGATGAGCACAACAAGCAGTAACAACCACAGCAGCGAAGTTGCCCACATACCTTATTCATAGGTAGCAGCATGCATGGTAACCTGGTTTTGCTATGTTGACCACCACCTCGGAGTCTCAACCGGATTGTGCTCGACATAATGCCGATGAAGACTGATCACCATCGGTTGGCCCCCGGTGGGGAAACGAGAGGCGCGGGAAACACGTCAGACATGATCCATCGAAGTCGCGACGATGCGTAAGACATGATTGCTCTAGGCGATAAGGTTAGGTATTGTCCCGTATAGCTAGTCCCGCGCAAAAGCGCGACGGGACACTGCAGCTAAGAAGGCTGCCGAAGACTGACAATGTCCCTATCGATCAACGACGGGCAACGCGAATCCTTCTTCCTCTTTTTAGCCAGTTGCTAGTCGAGTACTGAATGAATACAGCTCCGTTATAATCACTCGGTACTGATTCTGAGAGAAAACAGAAAAAAGAGAGACCAAGCAACACTGTAGAAAGTTCTGAAAAATTCTACTAATGAATATACAGACCGAGATTGCAATCGGACGCACCGGCAAACTGTTAAGCACTGGCTACTCGGCGGCTACCTGGAATGCTTAGGGATAGTATATAGGCTGCCAGACCACGAAGTCGTAAGCGATGGTGCTTCGTTTAGTTGCACTTTGCCAAAAGGAACATCGTAACCCACTAGGCCTTCACTTGTGGTGCAGAAGCGACGCACGTGAGGTAAACTCAGTAACCATGTTCAGTGTACTCATGATCTTGCGATATACGCGAGCAACAAAGGTTAAGCCGGCAGGGCAAAAAAGAAGAGCCGAAGCCCTAGGTATTCCAATATGTTCGACCCTCGGTGCATTTAAGGTATGGCTCACGGTGATTACAAGGTTGCAGAAAACTGATGATAGTCTCGAACAAACAGTCTCCTTAAAAATGTTCTGAATTCTAAGTGATATACAACAATAGTTTAGGAAAAACATCGATTTATGTAGTGCCTGCCACAACATGCCTATTTTACAGCTGTGTAACTCTTCGATTTGTGTCGTGCTATTGATACGATTTGTCTGACGGCACAAATAATAATACTAACGTTCGGAAGCGGGCATTCAGCAGGGTGACCCGCTAGGACCTGCTCTATTTAGTCTCGGTATATCAGATTTAGTATCGCAACTACAGAGCCCTTTTAACGTATGGTATCTAGATGACGCCACGCTTGCCGGCCCTGCAAGTATCATCGCAACAGATTTAAGAAGAGTGCTGCAGTTTGAAGAAGACGGGGGACTGACACTGACTGCCGCAAAATGTGAGATTACTGCTGTCGGGGGCTCACCTCAGGAGAGGGAAGAAGCAACGTCCACGACTGACACGCTTGCATCCTCAGGCTGCGCTGTGCATTTGGAGATATAGCCTAGGGTCTTCAAGATTTAACTATATACTGCGTGCATGCCCTGCTTTGACGTGCCCCGAAGAATTGACGGCGTATGATGACATCAGCAGAGACATACTTAGTGAAGTCCTAAACGTAAATTTAGAAGAGAACACCTGGCAGAGAGCAAGTCTTCCGATACGTGAAGGTGGTCTGGGAATAAGGAGTGCCACTGACCTAGCTCCGGTCTGCTACGCTGCTTCACTGGTGCAGTTCGGTCCGGTGGCAGCTTCGTTAGTGGAAGAGGCAGTTCGACCACAAATAAGATATGAAACCAGTAAAGCACGGGACACTATTAAAACCATGCTAGACCCAGGCCCTTTAGAAGAATATCCTAGCCAATATAACCTAGATGAGCTCAAAAGTAAAAAAAAGAGCAGAGAAATCTTAGACGAGCTTGCTTCCCGGAGAGACCGCGCCGTATTCTTAGCGGCACAAGATAACTTCAGTGGGGGTTGGCTTAAGGCCTTACCCTCGCCTCAGCTCGGCACCATGCTGGATCCCAACTCTTTCCGCATGATGTCAGCACTTAGAATCGGCGCTAGCGTCTGCGAGCCGTTTCAGTGCAAACTGTGCGGGGAGATGGTGGATTCCAGTGGCCTACACCCACTGAGTTGCCCGAAGAGCGCCGTTAGATCGTCCAGACATGCTGAACTGAACGGTGTGATCATAAGGTCCCTTAGGAAAGTCGGTATACCATCTACACTTGAACCGAGAGGTTTAGTGTCCGCTGGCGAAGAAAGACCTGATGGGGTGACCATTGCATTATGGTCACATGGAAAGTCCCTAGCTTGGGATGCAACGGTTTCGTGCACAACCGCGGCTTCCTATTTACACCACAGCTCTGTTGAGCCGGGGTGGGTAGCAAAGCACGCAGACGCCAGAAAACGGTTTAAATATGCTGAACTGGAAACAAGATATATTTTTGTGCCTATCGCCATGGAGACACTAGGACCAATCAGCAAGGGAACCGAAGCATTTCTCAAAGATTTGAGTAAGCGAATTCAGGAAGTTACGAACGACCGAAGAGAGGGTCAATTCTTGAGGCAAGCATTGTCCTTGGCCGTTTGCAGAGGAAACGCGGCATCTATTTTAGGCGCCATGGAGTGAACTAATTATTTAAAAAAACTTTGCAATAATACGTTCAGACCTCTCAACTGTAACATCGTTTAACATGTAATAAAAATAATAATAATTATAATAATAATAATACTAATAATAATAATAAATAATATAATATATAAATATAATATAATATATAAATAATAATAAATACGGAAAAAGCCTTGTATGGAATGTACCGGTTTCATGCACGGCGATCTTATCGTATTTACACCACAGCGCCGTTGAGTCGGGATGGGTAGCAGAGCGCGCGGATTCTGGAAAACGAAGGAAGTATCTCGAGCTATCTAGAAGCTACCATTTTGTACCCATTACATTAGAGACGCTCGGCCCCATCAGCTCAGGTACAGCAAAAATCCTGAAAGATATTGGAAAACGCATAGCAGAAGTTACGGGCAATTGACGCGAGGCCATGTTTTTGAGACAGATGATGTCTTTGGCCGTTTGTAGAGGAAATGTGGCTTCCATCATAGACGCTATGAATTGATAGAAAGCTACCAAAGCAGGATAAACCTGGCATAAACGTTCATACCCCACAATTTTAATAAATTAATGATGAAAACTGAATAATAATAATAATAATAATAATAATAGTAATAATAATAATAATAATAATAATAATAATAATAATAATAATAATAATAATAATAATAATAATAATAATAATAATAATAATAATAATAATAATAATAATCACCGGAGATACACGCGAAGGCGACTTTCTGAGGCAGCTGCTTTCATTGGCAGTTTGCAGAGGAAAAGCCGCGTCGAAATTAGGTGCGATGGACTGACGACAGCATGAAAGAAACTATAAAATAATGAGGATACACATTCACACCTCACAACTGTATTGCTCTAAGACATATTAAATAATAATAATAATAATAATAATAATAATAATAATAATAACAATAATAATAATAATAATAATAATAATAATAATAATAATAATAATAATAATAATAATAATATACAAACATTCTACGGCAGAATGTGTATGCTTTACACAATTGTACTTGTTTATCTGCTTCTGATGTGTCCGCTTTTGTTCTGAGGCCACCCGTTCCAAAAAATAACAACGATCCTTCTTTCGGTCTGTGTGCACGTTAGCAGAACGCTAACAACGGTGAGGGACTCTACTAGCCCAAGGGCCCAACAACGGCGACAGCATTTGCTGCTCTGAAAACACAGCACTCGATACAGCAGTGGTAATGCCAGTTGCAGTATACCGTTCATAGCCGTAGTAATCGTTCGACGGTTCCAGGGCTGCGCCTTCATTAAAGCAGCACAAACAAGCATCAGGTTCTCGAGCCGTTTCGTCTCTGCTTTTCCTCCCTCTCTCTCTCTCCCACACATACACTTTTCTTCGCGTTTCTCCTTCTTTCTCTGTTTAGTGCCTGCTTTTCCTTGTTCCTTCTTGATCTTTCTTTCTACTTCAACTGCTGCGTTCAGCGGGGGTGGCGCTGCTGTTGCTACTGATGCCGGCGCCATTCGTTTGCCGCCTCCGCCGCTAACGCTGCTGCTGCTGCCGTTGAAGATTTTGCCCAAATTTTCCCGCGCTTTTCCACGTTCACAGTCTTCACCTTATATCCAGCACACTGACTTATCCATTAGCGCTACGTTAATGTATCAGGCAGCGCTATTGGTGGCGGACATCAGCTAGCTTAGAGTACAGGGATCCGGGACGGGAGCGGGCGGACCTGCGGGGTACCAACCGATTCATGTACGATCGAGAGACGCACAGAGCAAGCTGCGCCCCGCTAGACTCCGACTGATGCCAACGCCTCCAGCCGCACCAAGGACTCGAGCCGAACCGATGACTCCGCCTAAAAATTGCTTGCTACTACTCCATTCCCCCCCCCCCTCCGTCCGCCGAGTCTACGAAGAGACTCGGACGCTTGTCGGACAAATATGTGAGTTAGACATAGGAAGACAGATACAGCTAATGAAGGTGTGAGATAAAATGAAAAAGCAGTATGAACTTGACTAATATAATTACACAAAAACATATATATATATATAAGTTTCTAAAAAAAGGTGTTCTAGGATCCTGAAAATATTTTAAAAACGCAACGTTTTTTAAAATATTTTACAATATATATATATATATATATATATATATATATATATATAAGTGCCAGCGTTCGATGATCAACAGTAACGTGGCATATATATATATATATATATATATATATATATATATATTACCGTTTATTAAGGAATAAAAATGGAGCTACAATTGTCTCCCAAGAACGTGTGCACAGACAATATTACTCTATCTCGTATAGAGTCGGCTGAGACCACTTCAGCAGCGTGCCCCGGACGGATGCCGCGTTCCCGCGTTGGACGTCAAGGTCGAGGCGCTGTCTTAAGAAAGCCGCAGATCTTTTGTCTCCAGTTGCAAGGTTCAGCTGCTCACCGACTCTGTGGAGAGCTTGCGAGTCAAGTTGCCAGGACCGCCCAAGGTTTCGAATGCTAGGGGTTGAAACTCATGTGGGTAGCCTATTGAGGCGTACTTTGCGAGCTTCCTTGCCTCGGCTAGATTACCAGCGTGGCCTGCTGAGATCGCCCCGCCACCGACCATTGAAGGTGCTAATGAGTCGGTGACAGTGGCGTCCCAGACGAGCATCCTGCCCCTACTAAAGGGGGTAAGAGTCATCCCATCCGGGCGCTTCCCATCGTCGGTGGAAAGGCCCTGGGGCTCTAAAATGCAGGGGAATCCACTTGATCGAAGCGCTCGGCCGAAGGTGTCGTTAATGCCGGCATGCCTGGCACGCCTTCCCGCACTCATAATGCACGATAACCCGTGATGGGCTAATTTGTCGACGGGGTGGCCGCATTTACATTGATGAGGGGACACAAGGTCACAGCCGAGGCGAAGACCTGCCCCGATTCGGGTCGTCTCGTTGTCCAGGAGGGTGCCTAGTGGGGCACTCGGAAGCGCATGCAGCCAGGCCCCAGATCCTTTAGCAGCGACCGCTCGAAGGCGAGCCCTTGTGGTGTCATCGACAGCGCTCGCTAGCAAGCCACGATATACTTCGTCGTGTAAGAATGTGCTCCAGTCATGTTGGCTTAGAGGATTATCCGGAGCGCCTCTGCAAACGGTCTTTAACTCCTCGTACAGGCGTCTCTTAAGCTCAGTAAACTGAGAAATGCCGGCTTCGTCTAGCAGTGCGATGGCGTTGTTCTCAGATCGGAAAAGGGAGGAGACTATCGCTGGCCCAGCAGAGACAAGCGGGTCTGGGATCCCCAGACCCCCCTTAGAGATCGGTAGTTGTGCCTGCTTCCGAGAGGAAGGCGCCAGCGATAGATTAAGAAGGGAATCAAGGGCGTTTAGAGTCAACTCGTTTAATGGACGCAGATCGTCCAACCGCCCTGTTAGATCAGCTCCGCGAAGAAGGTGGGTGACTCTCGTAGCAGAGAAGGAAGAACGAAGTAAAAAGAGGGCCCGGTGGGAGCCGAGCGGCGCGAGGTTGTCAGTGACTTCCTTAAGCTTCTTCTGCCATTTTTCGAGTGCGTGTGTGATCCCTTCCGGCCGGAGGGGAACTCCCAGAAGCTCTAAGTCGTTGTCGAGGGTAACCTTACATCCCGGCAATAAGGCTTGAAGGATGCGAAGGTCTGGGGTCTGTGCAGTATCGCCTGTGACGTAGATCTCACATTTCTCGGGATTCAGCTCTAAGCCCGAAGTCTTACGAAAATCAAGCACGCGCCGAACGTCGTCGGCAACCATATCTACGTCGCCCCCCAGCACGCCGTCATCCAGATACCATATGTTTAGTGGGCTTTTAAAAGAGTCAAGTTGCTCTTTGATGCACAGGCAAAACAGAGGGGGGGCCAAAGGGTCACCCTGTTGCAGCCCCGTGGCCGAAGCTATCAGATCGTCCGGGAGGGCCAGGTAGGAAGCCGTACGGTACGCTTGACTGACGTGGTGCGTTAGTTGGGGGCAATGTGTCGCGACCGCCTTCAGGAGATGATCTCGTCTTACAGAGTTGAATGCGTTTTTGAAATCAAGCTTCACGAGGACCCCAGGAGACGTGCGTGAGTCAATGAAAGCTCGGGCAGCATGTACCGCGGTCTCGGCCCCGGCTGGTACAGCAAAGCCAAGCTGGTGAGGGCCCGTCGCCTCGCCTATGATATCCCTGGTTCGATTACAGGCAATCTTTGCGGCTAGCCTGCGTAAAGTGGAAGAGCAAGCAATCGGCCTCACTGACCCGTCCTTCTTCTGTAAGGCGAAAAGCCTCGCTCCAAAGATTATAGGCAGCAGCTGAGACGGAGGGGCGCCCCACAGAAGTAAGTCCACGACTTTCGCCAGTGCGCTCGCCAGCCGACCGGCTGTGTCCCCTAGAGTCGGAGATAGTAAGTCTATTAGCAGTCGGGGTCGTATGAAGTCAAGACCTCCGGCGGAACTTCGTGAAAAACTCTTAACCGCGGCTACAACTTCTTCCCCTGACGTGGTGCAGGAAAGCGGAAGGCTTGGAGGGGCTGGCCACTCTAGGTCTGGTGGGGCCGGGGGGTGTTTTTCGCGAAGGGCTGTCAGGTGATCCGTGCTGGGAGCCAGGACCTCTGACGATCCGATCAGCCTGGCGGCGCCTGACACGTCACCCTCGGTTAGCTTGAGAACGGTCTGGCGAACGCGATTATTCGTGAAAGTACGTTTTTTTGTGGGCGCTGGGGTCACGATCTCGGATAGCCGTAATCCATTATAGAATTCGCGTAGATTATGGCGAATAATAACTGAGAGTGATTGAATATCATTGCGGGTGGGCGGAAGACGGAGAACCACTGGGGCAAACGAGAAGAGCGCATACCATGCCTCGTCGTTGTTATCGGCTGAGACCCCCAAGAGGACATTTGCCAGAGCCTCTGCTACCTGCTTTCTTACCGGTTTCGGGAGGATCCTCAAAAGTCTTAACTTCTTTGCTGCACCCTGTATATCTTCGATTATGCGGGCGGGTTGCTGTCTGTTATTGTCGGTCGGTGTGGGCGTAGATGTAGATATGTTTGCAGAGGCCGATGGATGTTTGGCTGCTATATGCCTCGTGAGCCCTCTTCTCGTGTATTGCCCGTTGCATAGTGGACAAGCTATTCGCTGTGAGTGTACCGACGACTGCAACCCGCCACTGGCTATATTATTAGAATCCTGTTCCATCATTATTGCATTATTTGTTTAAGGCTTTCCAACACCGGCAATAGCTGCAGGAGGGGTTCTAAAACCACCACTAGGGTCTTAAGCTGACCCAACAGGTCGGATCCGCCCCCTGATACGACTTGCGACAAACGAGTTACAGCATCAGCCGTAGGGAGGATAGGGCGCGCAGTTCTAGGTGCTCGACGCACCGGGGCACGGTTTAATCGGCGCCGTGAGGCGAACGTCCCGTTATTGGTGTGCCATCTTCCCGCGCGTTTTTTGGGCTTCTTCGTGGGGAGTGGCCTGGGTGCAGGAAGAAGCAGCTGCGGGTCAGGGTTCTCGGGTGACTGGGAAATACCGCGAACGACGTTGGCGTACGTAGGCTGCCCACTTGGGTTTTGCGGCGAGGTGTCTGGTCGGGATGTGGGGTTTGGCCGACTGCTGGTGATTTCAGCAGCCGGGTACGTTACCCGAACCTGTTGCAAAGTTCTGGCTTCCAGGAATAATCTGTTCCTCTCTTTAAGATAGATCAGGCGGGGGCAGGATGGTGACCCGGACGGGTGAGCACCCCGGCAGTTAATACACCGCGTCTGATTGGTGCAACTTGCGGCGAGGTGGCCTGGGTTGCCGCATTTCCTGCAGACTTGCTGTTGTGTGCACCGCTCCGCAAAGTGTCCAGGCCGTAGGCATTTGTGGCAAAGCCTAGGCTGGTCAGGTTCGAGCACAACCTGGTGCGACTGAAACCCTAAAAATATTGATGTGGGGGGTTGTCGGTCAAACTGCAGGATCACTTTACCCAGAGGCACCCTAGCTCCGGACTGAACCCGCGTGAGTCGTTTTACATGGATGACCCCAAGCGGTGCTAGTTCCTTTAGCATTTCTTCCTCTGTAAGGCAAGTTGGAACTCTCTGAATTGTCGCCCGAAAGAATGATAATGATGGGCAGTGAGCCGACACCGCGAATTCTCCAAGGCTGGTGATTGGTAACAGCTTCTGGGTGGATTCTATATCAGGAAGCCACACTATTATTGATTTTCTGTCTCCGGATATCTTCGACTTAGGTGACAAGGCAAATATGAGCTTGTATATGGATAGCAGTGAACCCTCGGGGAAATCTGTTTCAGCACCTTCCGATGTTTCTTTCCTTCTGATGATTACTTTAAACGCGCCCACCGATCCCGTCGATAAATCTTCTCTAAGTTTCTCCAGATTTCGTTGTTCTCTTGAGAGGGTCTTTTTTTCCCTTCGGGATGTCACGGTCACAAATCCGTCATTTAAAGTCTTCTCCTGTGTTTCGGCTTCGCTCTCTGATGGCGAAGCCGGCTTTTTCCGCTTGGCGCCAATGCTTGGCTGGTTTAGCGGACTCGTTTCACATGGAACATCGGTGTCCATCGTCGAGGTAGATCCGACGTTCTCTGTCGTCCCCTTCGGATGTTCGTTGGTCGCAGACACGGGAGACGCGCACTGTCGCAGGCGAGCTATGTCCAGAGTAGGTGGAGGCGAAGGTCCTCCCGAACTGCCGGGTGGCATCTTGGCGGCTTTCCGCTGAGACTTCTCGCAGTAACCGACTAATTTAGCGAAGTGGTACTCACTGGTGCGCTCCCACTAGCGTAGATAAAAATAACAATAAACAAAAATAGAAAAGAATCATAAAAAATATATATATAATAATTAAAATAAGAATAAAATAAAATAAAAAATAAAAATTAATGGAAAAAAAAAAAAAAATCACACTTCGCGGGCTCGAACTGTGGCCGTTTGGCTGGCGGTCGCCTGCGCTACCGCCTAGGCTGCGCTGCCTATTGCCAATTCCTCACGCCGTAGTACAAATTATGCACCGGCAATTGTTGCCACATGTAAACAAAGATGATCTTCAAGTTTGTTATCAGAACGAACACGTATAGGCCTGCGCGCTATAGGGGTTACAACTCCTGGGCACGCTTTAAGGCCTATAAAGCACAACACTCAAAACTCAACTGTACGGGTAATCACTGTGACAGAGATCACCGTAGACGAGACACTCAAACTTGTTAAATTCGACCAATTTAGAAGAGCGAATTGATAGCACGTCTGCTCTCGACAAATCGAACGCAAGAAAAAAAAAATAAAAAAAAAAATATATATATATATATATATTTAAATTTTTTTACAGATATAATGTAATTTTCAACGAACTACAGTATCGGTGAGGTGGTAATCTTTTTTTTAGGTTTTTACAAGATGTGTGCGGACACATAGCACTTGCTTACATTTATGTTCATCTTGAATTTGCTGGTGATCATGCGACTATTCATGGGAAAAGCCTTTCGGCTTTATGTTATCTGCTAAAAGCCAGCAAATGTTCGCGTTGCGCGAATATATAATGCACTTGCGTTGCTGGCAGGTGTCAGCAATTAGTGTGAACTTACAAAGCAATTAAACCCGTATTTCTCCTCGCTCTCCAGGCTCAGAATTGCGTAGCATTTCTGTGACACCATGAGGAAGGAGACTTACTTCTCTAGTGCTTGATGCGTCACGCCCGTGCGTTGAGGATCTAGCTGCACTCACCCGCCGCTCTCCCTCGGCTCCTCGTCGCGACCTGCCCAGCCAGGGTTTTTTCTGGTGTCCCTCTTCTGGGTAATCTACAGCCCATGATGGAATTAAGTGCCGCATTTCCATCTCTGCCCCTGTTTCAAGGCTATCGTGTGCGGCACTACCGCGCACAGCTGGCGTGGCAGCAGACCCATCTCACTTTAGGGCAGTACAGCGGTAGATGATATGCTCCACATCGTATGACTCCCCCGAGGGGCGGAAGACACACGTATCCCCGTACCAGGCCCTGGGATCTAGTATGAAAAGCAGAGTTTGTGCCGGTTCATGGCTGTCTGGAGCGGCACGTCGGCCCACACTGGGGCTGCCTTTAGTGCGATCGATTAACCACCGTACCCAGAGACCTTCTCGTGGCTCTCCCTTCTCTGGGCATTAGTCTGGCGAGATTTCGAGAACCCCACTGCCTTTTCTTCAAGGCGCAGGTAAGCTAATCCCGTAAGTTCCGTATTCAGGATTCGAGGCATTATCCGTCTCGTTTGGCCTCTACCGGGTGGCCAGCTGCGGTGATGGAGATGCCTCTCATCATCTTCTTGCCAGTTGGCTAGAGTGCTTTGGCCTTTCCTAGGACGAGCCTGAGATCGTGCGCTTCCGTCCGGGTTATAACCTTGCCTAGTGCTACGTTGGCTGTCTCCTTGGGGGCACTCTCACGTCAAGCGGTCACCACAATTTTTTTCCCAGAGGTTTTAGAAAATACATTTTGCATAAGCAGAGCTAGCAAAGCTGAACCAGCTTCTAGTGTTGGACTCACACCCCACACAAATACATGTCTGCCTCCGCACCCCCTCAGGGTTCAGATTTGTGTGGCATTACTTCGAGGCCATGAGAAAAGAGTCTCTTACTTTGACCTGCTTGATTTCTAGAACGTCTCAGGGAAACAAGCCCAAAATGGAGTTCTGTGTCACTTCAGGGGTGATCCTGTATACCGTGCGTCCAGTCTCATGGCCCTATTTGCTGTGTTGAGCGCGTTTCGTACATACAGTTCAGCTGTAGCACTCGCTTTAGGACGCCCCGAGTAGACCGACCCCGTCTGAAGCTATACTGAGCGTACCGCAGGGCTTTATTTGTTTGTAGTTCGTTGTTAAGCCGTTTAACAAATATGTTCTCTAATTCTCTACCTATTGTGTCAATGAGACTAAGATAGGGCGGTAGGCCGATGGGGTTGTCTTCCCACAAGAGCTTAGTCACTTCCAAAGACATTTCGTTGAGCCCTGGAGCTTTACCCGGCACCCGGTATTCCTGGCCCTGCTCCGCGTCGGGAGCCTTCTTGGGCGTACCCGCATTTAATCGCCCGCCCTTAGTGGCTGGTATCGGAAAACCTGCTACGACGTCTCCCATTACATCCAGTAACAGCCCAGGGTTTCTCGGCGGATCTTGTTTTTAGCAACCCAGTAAGGCAGGCATCATGGGCCCTCCTCTGCCGAATCTATAAGTTCCTTCTATGCGTTTGCCTTGGTTCTAATTATGAGTAGTCTGAGATGTGCGAGGGTCTACACTCCCCCAACCCCGACAACGCCGTAGCCACTTCTTGCTCCGCCTCGCTGCAATTTGTCTGCATTCTTTTGGCATTCCTGTTGGCAGCCGCCATTTGGTTTCCAGTGCTCTTTGTATTCTAGCGTAAAATGAGGTCACCGTCTTTGATCTTGAAAGCTGCTCGAAACATAATAACCCCCTCCTGGTTTATCTTGGTTCTGATACTGTTGGGCATTTCCGCAAATGTCTTGTCCTTCACCACCCTGATTCAGGCGGTAGCTCTTGTGTCTTGCTCCACCTTTATCGGGCAGTGCTATACATACAGGGTGTCCGAAGTTTAATTAGGTAAAATTCTGAACCACGCTCGGTGACAAAATTATGTTTGCCAATGGAAAGAGGGAGCGGAAATGCTTCGTAAAGGAGTGAGATATATTTTTTAATTTTTTTCTGAATTGTGATCTAAGGGACGGCTGTCTCGACATACGTTTAGAAAAATCTAGATCGTCAGAATTATACCTGGTTATAGCTATTATAGAGCAGGGACTATTCAATCATATTTATTTCACTTAAATAGAGTATGTACAAAATAGTTTATGCTATTATTAAACATAAATACTTGTTGTTTTGCCGTTCCACCGAGAGAAGAAGTGTAAGGATCTTCGTTGCAGTGCCGGACAATTAACCGCGTGGTACTTAGCGCATTGCTGCGAGCAGAACCGACAAATACACTGAGTAGTATAGTCTTCATGAAACTCCCTACGGGAGCATACGAGGTGATGGAACCCGTGTACGATGTACCTGGTATATACATGCCTGTCATCGCAGGCCACCCCGGCCCACAACCAAGGAGACTTAAAGACGTCGAGCGTTCTTACCTCCGTCGCTGCTTCCGTGAATTTGCGTCGCCACTCTTCCAAGAAATGGTTAAGTGGCTCCGTCAATGGCATATGCAGCCTAAGCCGAAGCATCTCCACCATCGGCGCACAGTCCGACAATACATAGACGAAGCGGCTTCTCGCCTTGATTGAAAGGCAGAGTACTCGCTTCATGTATAGTGTGAAGCACTTTTCAAGCAAAATGAAATTAGCTTGAGATAGGTGTTGCCACACTCTGTCTAAGCTATACGCCAACTTTGGCAGAGTTTTTAACATAAACAAGCGCACTGCCGTACCGACGGACAGTCGCCGTACATCTCCGACCCCTCCGTAGAGAGCTGCCAGTGCCGAGGTAACACTGTTTTCGTAGTGTGTAGTAAACGATGTTCCCCTGTAGTGAATCCGGAGACCCAAGTATGGGAAAGAGTTTACAAACTCCTATGGCTTCCCGCAGCAACGAATAGCGTCGTTTGCACCTAAACGCCCGCCGCGACGAAACTTAATCGCCTTGGTTTTGCGTGAGTTTATTTCTAGCCCTTTTTTCATGAGATACGCCTCTACCATGGCGGTAATGCGCGAGATGGCACCAATGTTACGATGAGCAACAACGATGTCATCAGCATACATCACTACCACGGCATGTTGAAACTCTTGACGCACGTATTGAACAAGGTCGGCCAGAAGCAGCGTGAACGAGATGCAGCTTAGTGGGTCCCCCTGAGGAGTCCCAACATTCTGCGTTAGCTCACGCACGCCGTTCCTTCCCTCGACCAACAGTGTATCATTGTCGAAAAAACTAGAAATTACTCGCAGAAGAGCTCCACCTATGCCAATCTGTCTAAAACAATCGATCATAAGATCGCGCGGAGCCTTGTCAAAGGCCTTGACGCAGTCAATGAAGACTGCATACAGGTGGCCCCCTGGACGAGACACCGCCCGTTCTACTTCTGATTGCAAAACGTGGATGGCGTCGCGGGTCTTCATGCCTTTTCGAAATCCGAACTGCTCGGAAGGCAGAGCATTGTTTGCTATATTTGCAATCCTTTCAATAATCAGCTTACAGAATATTTTCTTGAGCGTTCGCTCCGACGCCACTCCCCGGTACAGATTTGGGTCACTTCTATCGTCGCCGTGTTTACCCTTGAATAACAGAGAAAGCCTAGCAATGTGCCAAACTCTGGGCATTCGCCCTTCCTCCATAATTCTATTAAAGAAATCACAGAGAATCCCCTTCAAGAGCGGCTCCGATTGCACCCAATGTTCGTAGTAGACCCGATCTGGCCCACTACTTTTCCATCTAGGAAGGGATCGGATAACTCGGCATACTTCTTCTTCCTCAAAGGGAAGATTCATTGTGCGCTGCTCAAGTGTAAGTGGATACTCAACCTCTGTGGCCGAGTTTTTTACGTGAGGGTTGAACAGCAGATTCGTCAAATGACGTTCTACCTGCTCGTCACTCAGTGAGTGCCGTATCCCCTTACGAGAGCGGTTTATGTAGGCATGAGGGCTCCCTTCCTGCTCGTTCAAGTAGACGGGCTTCCTCTCGCCTCGCATGTTCGGACCTTAGAGTCACGGCATAGCCCTATGTAGGACATTTCTACGAGACGCGTAGTCCTGTCTTCGCCTTGCTTGGAGCTGTGGATCTGCTCGGGCTTTTGCTAGTCTCAGCAAGCCGAGTAGTTCTCTATGTCGGAGGTAACAAGTCCGTGTGAACCACGGCCGGGATCTCCGCGGCTTGAACTTTTTCCACTTAACTGCTCTCTGCATTACTCCTTCGAGAGTCCGACAGCAGACATCTGCATCACTTCCGGCCAAGACACTCTCAATACCGACTGGAAGCGCGGCTAAATCGAGTTGACGGGTCGGCTTCATCTGTGAACGTTTCTGCTGTTCCTGCCCTAGAGCAGGCACGCGTACTACAGCTCGTACAAGTAGATGCTTTCTTGAAGCAAGCTCCAGACTTTCAAGCTCTGAAACTCAGTACGATCAAGATTATGAAACAATAAGTCTATGGTACTCCTGCCGCTATAGCGGACGTAGGTGAAGTCATTTCGTGCAATAGCACACACAAAACCGACATCATCCATAAGCTGCAGGAGAACTTCCCCTTTGTCGTCATTGGCTCCCTCATCTATTCTGCAATTAAAGTCACCTCCAACGATTGTTGGAGCCCTAAGGTCAAGACACGAGAGTCCCGCGAATACGACGTCTGTAACTTCTGCCAGATAGAGCAGGGACTATTGTGATATTAAGAAAAGCTTCGCAAACTTATAATTTTATTTTTGCATGTTTGAATCTTCACGCCCAGGTTTGTAATTTTTTTCTATTATGTGCGCACTGATCCGGTTAATAGGCAACGGCCCAAAGTTCCACTCCGGACGAACTAGCGCTCAGATTGTAAATTAATTTGGGGTTAGCCGATTACGTGGTTACAGAAGAAACACAACTAGGTTTCTACGCAGTAACGAGGAAGATTCACGCAGAAATCGTGTGCTTGCATGGACATAGCAACCATGTGCAGGCTTGTTTACGAGGTGTTAAGGTAGAATCCTATATAAGGAATATTAGGATAAGGGAGGAGTAATATGTCTAGGAGATTGGAATGCACATATTGAACAGCTGGATGAACGAGAAAACAGCGGGCAGGACACTGATACAACTAGCAGCGTCGAGCGAAGCCTAAATTTTAAATTCTGACCCGCGGGTAGAAAGGAGATATACGTACAGACAGGGTTATGTACTGACGAGGGGTAAAGTAGATAAACATGTAGAGGAAATCAGTGTAGATGAAGAGAAAACATACAATGTTGGATGTGATCATAACTGGGTAGAAGTGAGCGGGAGGAGAAGAAGTCGGGGCGCGTAGTTGTACAAAAAAAACGTTTGGATAAACACAAATGAGCGCAGAAAGTAGAATTCATAAAACAGCTCTTCGTAGCAAGTGGGGAAAGGCTGGTTGACGAAATGCATAGGAATATTAAGGACGCATATGGCAATTGCTGTAAGATAGGGAAGGGAGTTTAAAAGAGAGGAGAACGAGGGCGATGGAGTGATCAAATAAATAAGGCATACTAGCCGCCGAAAAGATGGAGTAAGTAAGAAGCATAGAAATGTAGGGGATGGGACGCAGACAAAGCAGGCGATTATTGGACAAACTACAAGGAAGCTAAGAATAAAGCTCAAATTTTAATACAAGATGCAGTCAAAAATGAAGACAAGAGGGAATTTAACAGGATTTTGGGAGCCCCCAAGGGCCAGCGAGCAAAACAGTTTTGGGGCTATGTTAGACAGAAAGTAACAAGGATGACAAATAACGTCCAAGATAGAACATACACAATAACTGAAATGGACATGGCGTTACAAGCACTATTTGTCGCGACTAGCGTGATGAGTGTAGAAAGGACAAAAACGAGCACAGAAATTACAATCACAGCAGATGAGATCGAAGGCGTGGTAAAGAAAATGAATCCAAAAACGGCGTATGGCCTTGACGGGATTTCGATAGGAATTGTCCAGGTGTTGGGAAAGGAGTACGTGTACTAGTTAACGAAGCAATTTAATATTATATTTAGAGGGGCAGAATCCCGGTGGGTTGGCGCGAAATAGTTTCTCTTCTTCCCTTTACAAAATAGGCAACCAATCACAATTACACCTGTAATGTATAGAATATTTATGCAGGCGTTTGAGAGGAGAATGCAGAGTACTCTGGAGACAAATGAGGAAATAGGAAAATGTCAGTGGAGATATAGAATAGGCTAGATGATCATATTTTTTTATTAAGTCAGGTTGTAGAAACATCGAGATTGCGGGGACAATGGTGTGCGGCAGGATTTTTAGATCTGAAAAAAGCATATGATATAATGAACAGAACAAAGTTATATCAAATTACATTAGAGAAGGGTTCGGAGAGACGCTGAAAGAGGAAGAAATGCAGTAGGGTGTAAGGGCCTCTAAAGGTTTAATATGTATAGTAACAAGGAATATATGGAAGGCCATGTATGTGCCAGGACTGACTTTTGCTAATGCTTCTCTGATCCACAGCGCGAGGTTGGGAATGAAGTTAGAAACAATGCAAAGAGAAGTGATACGATTTACATTGGGTTGCCGTTTTAATTGCGCCAGAGAATTTCTTAGAACGGAAAGGGGAATATCAACATTTATACAAAGGAAAGTACAAAGTAAACTAATGTTTGGTATTAGGATTTAAAATGTCACAAATAAAATATGGGTTAAACAGATGCAGCTAGTAACGACGGTATTAAGGATTAAAACGAAGTGGGATCGCAGCTAGCAATGGGCAAGAGCGAGGGTATCGGATAAAATAGTGAAATTAAGGGTAAACAAGTCACATACAGGCAAATAGAAGTTGGCGATGGGTTCCAGATTGAGTTTAGCAGGTATATATGGATAGAAAAAGTGGGAAGAGGAGAGGGGAAGAGTGAGTATACGATAATCCAAGAGCAAGTGGGCTATTGGCAGATGCCAAAGCACGGACACAAAGAGCTAAATAGACGGAAGGGCAAAGTACAGAATGTCCAGCATGTGGGCTAGGAAATGAGTCAATCGGACATATTGCTAAAGAATGTACAGCCTTGGGGGCAAGCAGAGATATAGAGCTGTCCGAGACCTTAGCTTTAGAACCAAATATTAGAATTACCTGGTCAATATTAAAAAGAAGAGGTTGTCCCAATGGAAAGCAAATACTCAGGCATTGAAGTAAACATTGATTATATGGATGCTTAGGTAACATACATGCTGCTGCTCTAAGCGCCCGTAATAAAAAGTGTAACATGTGTATTTAGGTATACATGCCAAGTAATATATATATATATATATATATAGAAAATATGGTGATGATTTATTAATCATTTACATTACGTTTGCACACTCGGCAGTGCTCGCCTCTATATATATATATATATATATATATTTACTATATGTATTTACATATAGTATAACATATGTATAATATGATGAATTATAACGGTGATGATCTTTTTATCACATGTTGAAATGCATGTGATTTTTTTAAGGCTATCACACGTAAAATTTAGTAATCTCGGAAATCGGCTATCACGCACTACAGTAACCTTTATGCCCAGTAGAATAGATTTCAGTCAAACATTGGGTGTTCGACCAAGACGTCTTTGGTTACTTGAAAAATACGTCGCACTTATATATATATATATATATATATATATATATGACGTACTTAGCTTTTTATATACCCGGTACAGTCCGTTAGTCGTATGCACAAGAAGTGCGTTGTTAGCTGGTCCGTCCAATCCTAGCAGTATGGAGTGGCTCATGACTTCGGTGATTTGCGTGGCTGGTAAATGGGTCCGATACTGCCCCAATAGAGGTTTCCGCGGCTAGCTTCATTTGAAGCCTGAGGAACGAAAATAAAAATTGCATTTTACCCCAGGGAGCAATTCCTTGAACAGATTGGACGGCCGAGAAATATTTCAAACCATGGCTGACCCATATTATCATATCTCCCCTGTGAGTGATTTATGTCGTAGCATCGAGAGGAGGATTACAGTCCATTTCCGGTTTTAAATATAATGCATACATTACAAACTGGCTTAATTACTTATTTACAAATATCGTTACAATTCATTGTAGTATTTTCAGAATGGAGGATATAAGATGTTTTGACGATCCTTATGATTAAATAGGTCTAATTGAGGCATTTTTCAAACCACAGAAGTTCACGTACCGTCGCCTGCATTATATTTATATACAGACTTCTAAAGGACCTGATTTGCAGACATCTAATTCGAGATTCTCTCGAAACGGAGGTCAGAGTCGTTGCTGATTGAGGTCCAATTAAGGTCAGCCGTCATCTAATTGATTTAAATGGTTTTTGGGAGCAGCAAAGCAGGTTTCGCTACAGGTTAATCTCCTGGCCATGAGCTACGCTCTCGATAGCAGCGTGTGCACGCTTGAACATCTGTTATGACTCATACTGCGTGAATATATACAGAATGCCTTGCAGTTCAGCACAGGTGTATTTTGTAAGATAGTGACTCCAAACTCATTTTGGTTGCTTTATGCCACGACAAGAGCAATGCTTCTAGTAAGTGTATTCTAACGCTTACTTCAGTATCTATCTCGACGCCTGCTGTATAAGGTAATCCTAAAAAATGAACTCACGCAAGTGAAAATCATTTGACCGCTCTTCCCAGACCTATATAACTGGATTCGCCAAACGGCCAAGCGAAAAGTAAGTGCATTAGCACTTGCAAGAGTCGCACAGCCAGATGTGTTAAGAGAAGCGCCCTCTAAGTGAATTTGGCTCTAGTCGATAAAAGGCCACTCTAATTGATTATAGCAGATACAGCTCAAGCGTTAAAAACCTATTTTTCCATATGTGGATAAAGCTCCTTTTAATTTAGCTGATCTGCACTCTTGTTCATATCTTGCCTTCTTGTTCTAATGGCTCTGACGTCAAGCTCATAATCTCTGTTTCTCTTTTGAATGGAAATAATTATCTATGGGCGGAATTGTCATGGAAGTGGGTACACCGCGAAATAGGGGTGTACCCACTTCCATGAGTATAATTTCTACGACAATAAATTTAAGTGACTTTGGTGGCTAGCTTGGGCTTAGTATTGAATATTTTCGTTACACCGGCTTACACACGAGATGTGCAATCAGTCATATGATCTATATGTTATTCTGTGCCATTTATTTTTCGTATATTACATTATGCAGGTGGGACACATAGCACGGAGGATTAGCTAAGGCAATGTGGCTAGCGGGTGCGTATTGTGACTATCACGTGTCTGTATGTTAATCTTGTTAGTAGCAGTAGTATCGGTAAAATCGCCATTTTGCGCTTTATTGTCATTTAGATGAATACACCTTTGTTTTTATAGAAAGAAGTTAAAATCGTACATAATACGCGTGAACTAAGTGATGATAGTGCTACAAAGGCTACAAATCACGGAAAATAAAATAGCGAAGAACATGCCATATGCATCCGAGTGATGTACTATACGCGAACATGTCACCAAATGGTCACACGCATCAGTCATAGGGGTCATTTTGTAATTCTGTGTGGCTCAACGAACTGATCTACTAATTCCGTAGGTTGTATTGGAGGTAATAACGGGACACTCACACGTTGCCCCCCTATATGGAGTTCCTCTTACTCAATCTCTCCGGGAATCTCTTTGGTACTATTTATCCACACAATGTAGGTAGTGCCTTTAGTAAACTTCTCACACTGAATAGTAATTTAGTAGCTTGCTGAAAAATAACCATGTGAAATAACATTTCGGTGAACGTTTACACCGATTATATTCCCGATAACCCTGCTTCTGCGCGTTAAGGGTTTATCGGTTCATTAGCCCTGAGTGGTACTAAACAAGCATTTCCTTCAATACGATAGTGAGTGTAGTCCTGTCCAGTACATAAAAACTCAGTCCCTATACGAAGCAGCTATGCGCTCCAATGTTGCTAAGGGCTGCCACAAGCCTACGCTGGCGTTGGGCGTGCCTTGTACTGTAACGTGATGGAAATTCTATGTTTTCTAACGGGCCTTGTAGTGTAATGTCGTCGGATTTCTAACGCCAGGCATGAGAAGGCGTATGTTTTCTGATGCTAAAGTATGTCTGCATCCTTTGGCTTTCGCGACACAGCCTAACCAAACCAGGAGACTTTATGCCTTACACCAGAGGGCATTGAAGGATCAACCACAATGACGTCCAAAGCGGAACCTGATGCCTACCTAAGGAAGACTGACGCCATCCCGTGATGAAAACAAAGCCATTTACAGCAAACTTGTAACCCATGTTACTTTCCTGTCATGCTTGCCATAGCAAAGCCCCGCACTTTAGGGCAGTGAGCGTAACACAAACGTTCATCCTAGGATCACTAAATGGCTGTAATGACTCATTCGTTGAATTGCAGGGATCTTAGAAGGTGGTCGATTCAAGTTATAGAAAAAGCTGCTCGAAGTAGAAAAAGGCCACGGTGGGCGTTACGAATCCTGACCGCTCGACAATGATCCACCGTGTCTTTCGTCGCGCTCTCGCGCATGAGGGCGCACCAAGCGTTGAGCATTTGTCATGCTGCGACCTACGAGCATTTTTCGCACAGTCAAGATTCTTAAAAAATGCAATCATTTTGAAAATTATTGAGACGGTGCAGACCTCGCACAGTATCAACTTCGGGTTGATCCAACGTCATTAGCCACGGCTCCTAAACCTTCTGGCAGAAAATAATTTATTGCAAAGTCCACGGAGGGGGTCAACTGAATTAGGAATGGAGGAGAGGTTCTTTGCATGTAGACGCAAAGTGGCCGCACCAATCGAGCAAACTCCGTATGCAATTAAATCATAAAGGTGCCTTTTCTTTTCGTTCCAAGATAGCGGCGTTCATGTGGACGGATTTGTTATGCGCTGTCGCATTAATCTACTTTGCAACCCAGAACTATGCTCCGGAACTTGAAGGATCGAGCAGTGAATGACCAACAGTACTCATTTGGAGTAGATGAAGCATACATGAAACATGCAAACGGCCTGCAAAATGCAGTAAGTGTTTATTTGAACATACCTCGACGCCGCTACACGAACGGCGAGCTGCTGGGCGCATCTGCGCTAGGCCTGCTCTTCCTGCTAAGTGGAGACATCGAACTCAGCACCCCCCGTGCATCATGTGGCAGCCAATTTCAGCAAATAAGAGATCGCTCTATGTGTGAAGTCTGCAGTAGACGCGTGCACACACGTTGTGCTTTCCAGATTCCCGACAAGCCTACGATTAATTGCGAGTCGTGTTTCTGGAAGCAAGTTTTACTTATCGTTGCGGCTAACACGGTAGCTAATTCCGAATGTAAATGTACCACCGAACTGCTGGCGCTCAAGAAAGATTTGACAAACTCTTAAGTAGCTCAAAAATAGCAACAATGCTGCAGCTGACCCACGCTGAGCTTAACAGACCAAGCAACATCAGCAACAACAAGGGCAGCAACAGCAGGGACGGGAGGACGGCTCACGTGCCACATCCGCATCGCAATACAAGCCACGCCGTCTCGGCTTTAACGGCGATCCACGAAAGAATGTAAACACACCAAAGAACGGACGAGCGAGACACGACAACATGTGGAACTTCCTTGTAGGAAAGCGCGGACGGGTTGTGCACGTAACGACAGGCGCAAACAAGATGACGGGCTTGCACGTCGTAAACGATCGTAACGTGTCCGAACTGCCCAGGTTAAAAGCATTATTCCTAACCCGCATCGCACTCTCACACTCGAGCAAAGAACTACAGCAACATGTCACCTGTATCGAAGGCCCCGACGGTGAAGCTAAAGTGACAAAACTGATTGGGTTGACCCAAGCATATTACAACAGTTTTCACGTTCAAGTCGGAGAGGAGAAATTCCAAGAGATACTTGATTCCCCGGTTTGGCCCGGAGGCAGCCGCTTCTTTTCCTATCGTGGCCAACTACAACTATAGGGAAAACGAATTAAGTGAGCCCGATATTATGTTTTTTACAGAGACTTTTGCAGCCGACATGACACGCCTTTCATTTCCAAGTCATAAGGTGTTTAATGGGCTAGCGTTGAAATCACAAGGATATGGACGGCCAAAATGGGATGTGACAATAGCAGTTCGGACAACAGAGTGGACCTGTCAAATTAAGTGCACCGCCCGCCAGAACATTGTATAACTTTGTGACTATTTAGTGTGATTATGTAGCCCACGCGATATAAAGAATGTAGGTATAATACAAGTCGAACCCGGTGGCGTGGCGCATTTGCCTGCGCCTCGGGACCGAAGGAGACACATAGATGCGCGGGTTCGAGCCCCACCGTTGCACATATGTATTTATGGGGCTCCCTTTATGAAGCAATGCGAAAAGCAGTCCCGTGGACGTTGAATCTTGGCTGGGGTCAGCCCGAAAATTATTTAAATATAATACAAGATATCGGCAAATGTCTAAGTAATTGCAAAGACTCGCTTAAAAACGTTATAATAGCAGGGGACCTAAACGCCAATTTACTAAAAGATGACGCGCGCCAGACAGGCTTTATGGTTAGTATTAACGAAATCGGATGAACATCGAGAACACCCTCACTAACCCGAGCTATATTTGTTGGAACGGCACCAGTTCAGTGGATGATGTACTATTTACAAGCCACCAGCCAGGGGTGTTGCGCGATGTTAGGTCCATTGCCTCAGTACATTGCGATGCTCATACGCGATATCAGGTTTATTGCCTTAGTACATTGTAAGCAATGCAAAGTAACATTCGACCTATTACGCCCCGAAAATCACAACGCAACTGAGAGTCAACAACTACTTAGCCGAATATTGAACCACAATGCGCTAGAACAGACCCTTGAATCAATATACAATCTTGTAATCTCAGATGGGCAAGTTCTCAAGCAGCCCGGCCTAGAAATAAAATAAGACCACGGTTACACAAACCCTGGTTTGATAAATGCAAGTACATGAAACATATTATATGTAAACACTATGGCATGAGCCAAAGGAGTTTACAACAATAAGCTTTTCTGAACGGAGCATTTAGGGCCATGAAGAAAAAGAAGAGACCCAGACACGAAGAAAACAGAAAATGCGTCCTGAACAAAACAGTCTATACAGGCCGTGGCTTCTGCCTTCGACACGCCTGGCCACAGGTAAACCACTAATTACATAGAATGGACGACCACTTACAAGTCCTCTGAGTGGTGGACGGCCCTCCCAAGGAGAGACCCCGGATCTGAGTCCATTCCTTTTACGGAAGCCCAAGTAGACTAACGGTTACATCAAAGCAGAATAACAGGTCAGCGGGGCCAGATCAAATCGTGTACGAGTACTTGAAGGGCAACATACGTATACTACGCTCTCTATTAACGGAACTTTACAATATGTGCCTACGCGAGGGCAAAATACCAAATTTGTGGAGAAAGAGCTACCTACAGCCAATATATAAGGGCAAAAAGATGCGACCCAAAATCATACCGAGGCATCTTCTTAACAAGCGTGATATATAAAGTTCTAACTTCACTCATCGGCTCGAGGCTCTACGAGGCGCACAATAGAGGAACTGCCAACCGGACAATACGGATTTCTTCAAAAGTGCTCAGCTGCAGACGCTCTGAGGTTTGTACTGGACCACGTAGGAAAACGAGAGGCTCAATGGGATATGAACTACGGAGCATTCGTTGACTTAAAAAACAACCGCCTTCGACTGCGTTCCCAGGGATCGCCTTTGGCAAGTCATTCACAGCAGATACGCAATTACGGGCTCGACTGTATAACCTCATATATAACATGTTGGACCATAACCGCAACTTTCTTAAAAATGGCAAACATTATGTGACGGACCCAATCATACAGAGATCCCGATTTCGCCTAGGGAGACTTTGTAAGCCCGTTTCTATTCATCCTTTACGAGGCAGGTCTGACGGAAGTTCTACAAAAAGTTAAAGCATATGCATTCTATGCAGATGACCCGTTCGTTCGCGCCATATGCATTTTATGCAGATGACCCGTTCGTTCGCGCCATATGCATTCTATGCAGATGACCCGTTCGTTCGCGCAAATTCTAGTGGTCTATCTTAGTGAATCGGCAACGTGGTGCAAAGAAAATCGATTGACAATAAATATAAACAAGACTAGAGTCTTATGTTTCAGTCGTGGAGAAGCGTATAAGATAAATATTGCACTAATAATCCGATATAGCTTACGAGTGATTGCGACATGCCTTAAGCTGAGAGACCTCAAGAACATTGACCGAGTTAAAAAATTGCTGAATGCAGCATTTGCTTAGACTACCGAGGAACGCATTGGCGACACTAGCGTTGGCACCATGTTGAGAGAGAACCTTCACGGGCGATCTCATATTAGACAGAATACCACTTAGTGCAGATATGCTGGACCGATATCTAGAGCTTAGGGAAGAAATAAATATCAACTTTGCAATGCAGAACTATACAGAGGGACCGGCGTTCTCTACACATAACTGGAAAAAGGCTCTACAAACAAATCGGATTCGGTTAGGTTGGATAATCTGGCATAGTTATCACCATTATATATGTCTGAAAGGGGGGTGTCATGAAATTGACAAATGTATGTGCAAATTTTGTGGATACTGTAACATCAACTGCTTCCACTTGTCACGATGCGCGTCAGTCGACACACGATCACAGCAGGAAAGTGTGAATTACCTGCTTAGTTACAACTACAGGACATGCAGATTGCTTGTATCTACCAATAATATTGGTGAGTGAATTGAATTTTGAAAGGTGCCTTGTCATCCCCCAGGGTACTGCGTAGAAGCAGTAGCCCATGAAACCTAAACGTGGTGAAAGAAGCTGCATGTTGAAAGTTTATTTAAACGTAAGGTTAGCTCATTTAATATAGGTTTGCGCTTGTATATATATATATATTTTTTTTTTATACCACGGCACGTCGTGTACAGCACACGCCAAGTGGAGAGTAACCTTTCTTATTGAGCTTTACAGACGTTTTAATGTTTTTTTCACGTTTTGAAGTCCATCATGTCGTGACTGGACCGGTATGAGCCAACCCGATTCATAGCAATCATAGATATTCGTATTACGACAAGCCGTGGACCACGCATTTTGAGTGAATATATATATATATATATATATATATATATATATATATATATATATATATATATATATATATATATATATATATACATATATATAAAATGTAATGTCAAGCATATCCGAGTTTTACCATGATCGCTATATGTATCGTTGCACAAACAACGTAGTAATTTACGGCCAGTCACGGAAGTGGCTCGTTGTGATTGTTGTATCGTAAGCAGTACGGCCAAGCGTGCCGTCAGCCGCTATCGTGAGCCATGCGAAGGTTGTAGTAGGGTAGTGTTGAGGAAGCCATAGATCGACAGAGTGTGGACGGGTGATGGCACCATGAGCCATTGTGAGTTGAGCAATAAACTTGACAACAAACTTTAATCCACGCCGGCTGGAGTCGCGTAAGCGGCGGATCTGGGCGGGGTCGGGCGGTGTCGGACCGGGCCGGGCCGGGTCTTCGATGTTCGTTGACCGATAGCAGAGCAGACTCACTATTAACAGTAATAAAGCAGCTAGCAGTCATGCTCTTCTTGCTGGGTGGTGATGGTGGTGGACTGATGATTCTCGGTCCGTCGTCTGCTCGAAGCTCACTCGCTCGCTCGCTCGTCACAGCCATGCTTAGTGCCGCGATGTGCCGTGCCACGGTCAGGAGCTCTGCTAAACAGCAGCAACAACAACGCAGAAACACACGACACACAGAGCAGCCAGCGAGCAGAAATGACAGCAGCCAGCAAGGGAACCGTCGGCGTCGGTAAAGGCAACGCCGGCTTCAGAGCGTCGCCGCAAGACCCAAAGTTCCAGCGGAAGCAGCAGCAGCAACAGCAGCCGACAGCTTGTTAAGTGTCGCCTACGGCCACAACAACTAACGCAAAGGATCAAAAGCTGCAAAGATCATAGTTTTAGAACATAAAATGACATGGCCTCGTATACACGCACACATGACCTATATATATATTTATATAAATATATATATATATATATATATATATATATATATATATATATATATATATATATATATATATATATATATATATATATATATATATATATACATATATATAGAAACAGGGTGGACTATAATTACGGCACCTATTTGAGAGCTCACTTTAAGTTAACGGCAACAGATACAAACATAGCAAAAATTCTGTTTCTTGGGTACATGACTTGGTTATTGAAATATATATATATATATTCGCCATGCAAAGATTATACGCATAATCAAATTATTTTAATCTTTCCATTATAAGCTGGTAAAGCATGCTAGTGAAATTCTAGATCGATAGGCAATAGTGGAAGTACCGTTTTCTTTTGTCAAACTACCTGCACTGGAGTACGCTAATTAGCTCCACCAATCTCTTTTAATTAGAATTAATAATAAATTAACACTTTGATGAACAACAAACATTGGCCTAACAAAGTATAATTTGTTTATAATATCCATTCACGGAAATAAAAAAACATTATTTTATAGCTATATTATAACGTATCTTTGAAGTATTGATTTGCCGTTTTGCTGCACATATACATATATGTATATATATATATATATATATATATATATATATATATTCCCAGACGTCTCAGTTCTCCGCATTCTCTTCGTAAACGCATCCGAGTTTTGCAGTATATTCTTACCTGTTTCCTTTCGTGCTTGAACCTGCATGGAACCAGCTTGCTAAGCAATAAAGCATATAACACATAGGAATTGCATTCTCAAAGCAGTCGCCCCATTTGTAATGTGTATTATTATATATATATATATATATATATATATACGTTTCTGCATACAGTATCTATGCAACAGCTCACCTAAAGCTCACTATGGTAGATATACGAACCGTATTTCACTTAGCTCAAGGCGGACGCTCTGGGCGGGCTAGCTGATCACGACCACTGGTTAGCAGCACCATTACGAGCGGGGGCCCTGTCACGGTCGAGATTAGCGTAACCACGACGAAATGAACGTGTCCCACAAACTCCGTCCGTCGGCTGGCGTGGCCTCCACGGGTTGTCAAAGACCCATCGTTGTACGCACCCTGGTTCGTGTCATCGGACACGTCCTTTGCGTTGATGGCTCTTCCTAGCCGTGGTCGTGGGAGCCCTGGGCCAGACTTACAGCAGGCCTCGACGGCCAGGCGATGCAGCCAGCATCACTGCTAGTTCCACGGCCGAAGCCACGAGACGACTGAGACACGAATGACGGCATCCACGAAAAGTCCTGCCGTTCGGGACTGCATACGAAGTTCATCGTTGCCCTTATCGTCATCACCACCACCACCAGTGATCATTATTATTATTATTATCGTCTTTGGCAAATAGAATGAATAGGGCACCGGCTCAATAGTAGACAGGATGGCCTTTAGGTTCTTCGATTGGTCAGGCGGTGTTGTCGTTGTTGTTAGTGATACTTGATTTGCTGCCGCTGTTGTTGTTGTTGCTGCTGCTGTCGACGCTTTTACTTGTCATAAGGCCACACACCAATCGCACGGTATCGTTTTACCACCACTACAAGTAACAGTAGAACAAAAACCACGAACGCGACGGATACAAAAAAAAATACAGCGACCAGAGGGACGACGACAATGAGGACGCCGAGATCGAAGTCCAGCTCAGCTAGCTTGCGTGAAGCCGAGAGAGCCCAACGCAAGCTGAGACAACTACCGGCCCTTTGATGGCGTGATGTGGTGTATTTTATTAGATAGTTTATAACTTTCGTTTCGTGACCTCGTTGGTTTTTTCGTTCGTTTGCTCGTTCGTTCACTTACCTGTTCCCTGGCCACAGGGCCAAAGGTCGATGGTCCTGGACTTGCGCCTTCTACCACTACTAGATATTACTACTACGGCTACTACATACCGCTCTGCCTATGCGCTCTGTCTTTTCTGGTGAAGCCGCGTCGGCCTCGGAAGAGTCGGAACTTCAGTTAACGGTGACCTTGTGGTCAATCGATGCGAGAGCCTCCTCCCTATCTACTATGAACGCATAGTCTACGTACGTTTAAACGTGTCTGCGTTTGCCTGTATATGGATGGCTGTGTGTGTATGTGTACATGTAACATGTAAGGTGGGCATTTGTCTGTGTATGTGGCCGCGATGACTTGCTAAGAATTCGGTTATCCTGTTCTGCCCTGTTGCAGGGCTGAATGCAGGCGCTGGAGAGAGAAACTTGCAGAAAACTGGACACACCATATAGCCAGAGAGGAATAACGGGACAGAACGAACGAGATAGGGAAAAACTGAAAAAAACAGAAGTAAGATATATATTTGAGAGAGCCAGAAAGAACGAAAGAAAGAAAAAAAGAGAGAGAGCGTGTGTGAGAGAGACAGAGATAACTAAAGAAAAAGGAAGAAATACGCCGAATTTTCCTGTCCGATGGTAGGGTAAGATGGGCTGGTGAGTAGCCATACGAGGTGGCAGTGTACCGGCCAGGCTCTATCTGAACCTTTCGCTCTGTCTCTTGCTCTTTCTCTCTTCTCTGCGTGTTTGTCTGTCGATTTGTCTGAGCAGACTGTCTGAGCAGCTAGCTCTATTTGTGTTCAGATCACGTAGCGATGGCGCGTGCGATTTTGGCCTCTTGTCGATAAGATGCGTTCGATGTTCATGGCGTGGTCTATTTGTGCGTGCCTCGTTCCGTAGATCCGAACGTTTGATGGTCAGTCCGTCACTCAGTCAGGCTCCTAGACGTGGGTCGTTGTTGCAGGTCGGCAGGTCGCCGTGGCCCGTTTAGGGCCCGTCTGCAAGACGTCAAAGGTCGCCGTCACGGCTGCCGACACACGCAACGCAACGCGCTCGACACGCCCTCCCCTGTCTGCCTTCTCACGCACTCTCACGATGCATTCGCTTGCCACGACAACGACGAACGTTCTTACTACTGGGTGGAGCAGGCAAAAAGCTGCTCTCGCACACAGCCGACTGTGTAACCTTACTGCAAACAAGCAGCAAACCGAGATAAACCTAGCGGATGATAGATAAGTGAATTGAGCGAGTGCATAACGTAGCGTAAGTTTTCCATCTACGACGACAGAAGCTTGCCCAGTGACAAACCCTGCGGGAGAAGGCAAAACGACGCTGTCTTCAATGGGTATTGTCGCAGATCTTGTTCAAGATTGGCTAGACAAAATTATTCCCCGTACAATTCTGAAAGCGGCCCATCCAGCGGAAAAAATGGATAGTTTGTCGAGAAAAGTCACACCTCTTGGGAAAGCCTTGCAACACTTTATTGAGTCCGCCTTGCGCGATTCGCGCCGTGGAGACTCGTGGCCGACTAAACAGAAGGAACCGACGCACCTTACTCTTTCATATGACGAGCGCAAACTTCCTGGCGCAAACCCCTGCTTGAAAGAAGATAACTGTATAGTCTTTACAGGAAGCGCCATCCACGTAATTGCAATATATTCTAGTGCTTTAGAAGCAATTGGTGGATAGATTAATACGATGTCTCGATATGACGGGCATATACAAAGTGATCTTAATACGTGGTGGCTTCAACTGTACACTTGACAAGCCAAGATGTTTAGGAACGGTATCATTGATAAACGCATTGTCGTCTTGCAGTATTGTGGGCTATATCCACAGTAAGCTACAATATACATATATATGTACAAATTTGTGCAAGGTGGCACCTACCGGTAACAAGTGGAAATATCAACTACTGCGGGCGGTCCCGTTTAAGTCGCAACCTTATATATATATATATATATATATATATGCCTCATGCGTCTGAGACGTTGGCTCGTATCGCTCAGATGTGCGATACAAAACGCAACCAAACTATAAAAAGACATGACGACGTCTGTGATCGCGTGGCGCGTTTTCTCCACGAGAGGGGTCATGAGGTGGTCCGTGAGCGAGTATTCCGTCGACCGGGCGCACCGGGTCTAAAGCCCGACCTCGTAATACCAACACCTATTGAGGTCTGGGTTTTAGATGCCAAGGTTGGAGGCCCGAACAGGAACCTGGCAAAAGAGCGGCAAGAAAAGATCACCAAATGCGACGTCGAAGTCCTAAGAGCGGCGCTTCCCGATCCGCAAAAACCTCGCAGATTCGGATTCATCACTATCTCTATGAGTGGTGTACGGGACTCCGAATCTGCGAGTACGCTCTTGGGGCTTAACGTCACGAAAAGGAATCTTATGAATCTTAGCGTCTTAACGTTGCAAGGGCCTTTGAGGATATACCGCTTGCACCGAGTCCATAAGAGCGGGGGCTGCCATCAAGCAAGGACACGGACAGCTGATTCTTAACTTCACGTGACAGCTTTTTATTACAATTTTTATTAAGGCGAACACTGCCGAGTGTGCAAACGTATTGTAATTGATTAATAAATCATGAAAATATATTGTCTTCAATAGCTAAGTAATGTGTATAATAAACTAAACCTTTGCTATGCTGATATGCGTTTTATTTTATAATAAGCAATCCAAGTTTATACCGTCACGGCCCACCCTGTATTTATAGGGTATCCAAACAGTCTGTTAGCTGACGTCTTTCTAAATAATCCCGCCCTCAAGTTTGACCTTTCTGCAATCTGCTGTCTTCGCAAGACGAACAGGGCAGGGTCGCCAAATTAAAAGTGAAGCATTGCAAAAATGAAGTACTACTCAACGAAAGAGCGCGCAGAAAAGGCTCAGTCAGAATTTATCATGAAAATTAAACCCTGCACGGGCATGCTGGCAAGCCCTTCGTGCAATTTACGGTCAACATAATCGGCCTTGTGCGAACATCATTCGCTAACTTATGCAAAAGTTTCACAGGACAGGAATAGTACGTGATGTGCTGAAAATATGGCCGCTGTAGCCGACAGTGTGGAACAATGTCCGGAAATATCGGTTCGGCAATTTGCCCAACAACTGGGTCCTTTATGAACTTAAGTGTGACTGCATCTTGAGATCGTATCTTGCGATGTATACATCTAAGATTCAGCTGACGTAATAGCTCCATCGAAGCGGCTAAACTTTGCTAAGGTGGCTTCAGAGATGATGTAGCATGAAGCCGATTTTGTGAAAAATGGCATGTTTTTGAAGAAGTTCATTTCTATTTGAATAGACGTGTGAATTAAGAACACTGCCGCGTTTGAGCAACACGGAACTTTCACGTTTTTTGCAAAGGGCTATAACATGTGCCACATGTGACATTCTGATGCGGCGTCTAGTCTACAGGAATAATTATATCATATTAGTGAATGGCGAGCGTTATCGCAGCATGATTCTCAATTTTTGGCCAAAGTTAGACGAACTCGATTCGTGGAGCTAACTCTGGTTTTTAAGTGTTCCGATTTAACGCCATTAGACTTTTCCTGCGGAGCGTTTTGAAGGGGAGCTATTAATCTTACGATCATTAGCGAACTAAATACCAACATCAAAGCGTGCATTATGCAAATAAGTGCTAAACTTACAGATCTCTCGCAAACATATAATAAGAATCAAAGGGCCACCATCTCACCCAGATATTGTATTCTGTATAAACAAAAGTGTTTAAGATATTTCAGTAAATATATACACTCTTGTTTTTATATCATGTTTGCCTATTGTGCCTAATTCACAGGACAAAATGGTAATCGAGCGCCGGCTGTGGTCGCCAAATGCGGCAATTTACACGCGCTGCCTGCCAAGAGCTTTCCGTAAAGCTCTGGAGGTGCCTCTTTTAGCCAGCCTGATATAATTCGTGAGACGTGCTGCTGAAGAAGCGATGACCGGTGAGTAGTTCGTAACGGTTAGTGTCTTAGCTCGCTCGACTAAACAATACACATAATCCCTTAATATATCGAGCGTTTCCTGTCATCCATCATGAGGACGCAATTCTTATGTATACAGCAATGCAAAGCACTTTTT
This sequence comes from Dermanyssus gallinae, assembly GCA_003439945.1. Classification (NCBI taxonomy): domain Eukaryota; kingdom Metazoa; phylum Arthropoda; class Arachnida; order Mesostigmata; family Dermanyssidae; genus Dermanyssus; species Dermanyssus gallinae. The sequence goes on from QVRM01006451.1 coordinate 268,411, forward strand.
ACTTATGCATGAAACTACTCATCTTCAACGCCTTTCTGAGAGGACACTCTAACAGCTTTTTACCGGAGTTTATACTTGTACTCTCTTTCCCCCTGACTAGATTTTATACAGGATATACTATACGGCCCAAGGACCTGTAAGTTAGTCGTCTAAAGCAGGCTGGACTATTCGCATATAGAAAAAAAAATTGGAATTACACAGTCTTACCTGCGTATTATTTTTTTACATTCACATCAGTCGAAAGTGTACTAAATTGCCTAGTTTTAATAGAAGCAGTGCTAGCCCTAATAGTAGTGATTTTCTAGTGGTCTAGTACACGTACACAGATTGATATAAAATCCTGGTTACTTAAGGAGCTCATCTATTAGATTGTGCAATATGTCCGTGGTAATTTGTGTTTTTTTTGTGTTTAACGATTAATTTGTTGTTTGGTGTGCTGTTTATATGTATTTGAAAGAGCTCATCCTGATTTGGAAGAGTGCGTTATTATTTTTTTAATAATTTTCTATTATTGAGGCTTATAAATTTTAGAGAGGCTTAGATTTTTTTTAGAAATGGAATACCCAAGAGGCAAGTATCGGCATTTTCAGTTTTGCTCTTCTTTGTTTTCCATCGAGACCAAAAAGCCGCTCGGGACATTTGCGAAGTGTACGGAGAAGATGTCTTAGGCGAGTCTGCAGTACAAAAATTGTTTCCAAAGTTCAAAAAGGCAATTTTGACCTTACAGCAGAAGACTTTCTGAATTCGACGAAGAACATCTCAAGATGCCTTTGACAGAATACTGTCGCCAAACAACTCGTAAGCTGGCGCAAGAAAGAGACTGCAGTGCGATGACAATCTCCAACCACCAACAATCAATTGGATTTACTTACAACCTTGGAGCTTGGGTGACCCACCAAAAAAAACGTCTTTAAATTGCGGCTTAACATCTCGCCCGCCACCGAGCAACACGCGGTCATAAACAACGCTTTTTGTACCGAGTAATCACGGGGGATGACAAATGGTGTCTATACGTTAATATGAAGCAAAAAGAAACGTGGATGTCTCCAGAAAGTTCGAAGCCGAGAACCAAGCAAGATCTCCACCTAAACAAAGACTATGATCTGCGTTTGGTGGGACTGGGAAGGTATGGTGCATTGAGAAGTGCTTAAAAAGAACGCCACGATCAACAAGTAGTTCTACACTACCCAACTGCACCGCGTAAAAGACACGATCGACGAGGCCAAACTATACTGCTTCACGACAACGCCAGGCCCCATGTGCACAAGTCATCAAAATCGCACTCTATGAGCTCGAATGAGAGGTTCTTCAGCGTCCACCGAACTCTTCGGACTTTGCGCCAGTCGACGATCACATTTTCCGCTCCATGTCGAATCATATAAGAAGACCTCGTTCGACGACGAAATGGGCCTCAAAAACTGGCTCCAACTTCTTTCACACGAGACCGGGCGATTTCTGGCGGAACGGAATCAACGAATTGTGCAAGAGGTAGGAGGAGGCCGTAAACTACGACGGATATTTTGCTATTGAATTCGTTATTGTTGTAATAATAATTTTTGTTTAAATAAAACTATTTGATAAAAACGCTGCAAACTTATTGCACAACCTAATAATTCTGTCCCGCGTTCGCAGGCTATTATGTTAATAACGTTTTAGTGAGAACATGCAAGCACATACGCGTATGTATAAATGGAAACCGTTTTACTCCAAACAGAGTCCTTGGATTTAGTTTTCGCCACGTTGTTCGCCGATTGCTTCTGAGTTGTACCGTAATCTTGTGCGCTCCAAAGGTTGTTGGCTATCCCACAACAGACCATATCACTAGTTCTAATACCAGATGATTTTTGGAAATTCCCTGAATAATCTAGGTCCTAGCCCCGAGAGCTAGATCTCACTGCTCCAACTAGGTTAGATGTAGTTAGCTGTGTTTGAATGCTTTTACAGAATACACGTCCTCACATTTGCACATTACCTTTTTTGGCAACGTCTATCTTTGGACGTACGCCGGCTCGTCAGAATGAATGCAATAATATTCACTGTATACAAAAAAGATGAAATAAAATTTTGATATTATTTATAAGCCTACTGGCTGTGCACCCCAGTGGGCCGACCAAGCTTTTAGTGTACATCGGGAGCAAATAGCATTTTTACGACAAAATTCGGGGCAGGCAGGAAATAGCAAGGAATGACAATTAGGTAAGCATTCCTTGCGATTTTGTCGAAATACACCGAGTGCACATTCACACTGCACACACTTGGGAACCACAAATTCCGTTCTGTGGCCTCTGTGTTGACTGTTGACAACCTAAATCGTAGTCATGCATTTGCATCCGCTAATAGTCTCTTATGCGTCGCTTCCTTTATGAATCAAATGCTCAATTTCCTAGTTAATCATAAACTGAAGTGGTCCGCCCTCGTTCATATATCGCCCTGTCGCTGATAACGATACAACTAATGAAGCATCGCTTACCGCCTCCGGAGATCTAAATTGAAGTTTGCTAAGGCCTTTAGCAATCCCTGCGCAGATAATTAATGCATAATTAATATAGTTGAGCGCGAGAAAAAAATGCGAGGCAGCGGGTCGGAAGCTAATAAGTTTGTTATCAAGCTCCCTCTAGCTCCCTATGAATCTACTGACCACTACTGCCGAAGTTGGCGTGAAGGTGAAGGAGTTCCTCAGCAGTTGATCATCGTCGAAGCTCTTTGCGTTCGGAAACTTGTATTTTGCACAAGTTTATTAGAACGCGTTTAATTATTCTTTTAAGAAAGGTAGCGGCAATCAATACTGCCCGAACGAATCAGTCGAAACACCTGAAGGCCTAATAGACATACTTGAAGGCGGAAAAGTGCATACGACTGATTCCACCCTTCGTGACGTAATTACGTTAAAGTTATGGCAAAACAAGTAAAACGTGGCTTTGTTACCGAGTCGAAGATAGAATATTTATCAAAAAAGCCGTCGCTCTTGAAAAAGCGTGACAGCAACCGAGTTGCTCTCCAAAGGTGAGCCGAGTGTCACTGTGGCTGTTACAGTTTTACAGTTACTCCTAATTAAGTAGGTGTAGTGTAGTTTCTTTTGGAATAAGCTATTTTTCAGATAACAGCTTACAGCTAAAACGGTACGCCGCGTACTTAACATAGCCTATAAAGTCATAGCTGCAGGCTGACCTAGTCCTCATATATATATATATATATATATATGTATATATAGAAAATATTGTGATGGCTTGTTAATCATTTAAAATACGTTTGCACACTCGGCAGTGCTCGCCTATATATATATATATATATATATATATGAGGCAATAATTGAAGCTCTATTTATGCATAGCGCCCTGCCGTTTTGCTCGCTCGTGCGCAATGACAAGGCTGATCAGAGCGGAAGCGTGGTGACTTCGTCAGCTTCCGGCTTCAATTTCTGCTGGCGCTTAGCTGTGATGACCGATGACGATCGTAGGCGTGTGGTTGAGGCTTTATCCTCGGCATCGGTGGCCGCCTGACCTGGCTTCTGTTGGAGTCGCGAAGGGCTATCGATTTTGTCCGTTTCTACTTTCCAAATGGATCATCGGTCGATCGACTCCATCGTGTAGAACTTGGCCCTCATCATTTTCATCATCGACATCACAGCAGACTCGTCAGGGCGGAAGACGAAATCTTCGTCCACATCGGGTAACCAACGACACGTCATGACACGAAATGCCTGCCTGCCGTCCGCGCCGTCCAGGCAAGTGCTATACTAAAAAAAATCCTTTCGGGACTGACTCTCAGCCAAGATTTAACGTTCATGGGACTGCTTTTCGCATTGCTTCATAGACGGACAACCCCCATAAATACAAATGTGCAACGGTGGGGCTCGAACCCGCGCACCTGCTATGTGTCTCCTCCGGTCGTGAGGCGCAGACGCATGCACCCACCACGCCACCGGGCTCGACTGGCAAGTGCTATACTACCAGATACCTAATGCCCGCCCCGTACACACTGCCCGGTTGCGCGCACGAGACACGGCCGGGCCTACCAGTAGGAATGGCAGTGGTGTTTACGCCCTTGGGGTTTTTGCACTTACGATCTATCTCTTCGTGAGAGTAAAGATAAAGGGGGGGGGAGAAAGGTACAAAAATAAGGGCCGTTCGGTCCACCGTGCCTGTGACCGCCTCAACAAAACCAACTGTGCAATTGTGTCAAACATTACGAGACCTGAATCTATGTTCAACGACCGCAGCAACAAACTGAATATCACTGAATAGCACTGTGCGCAAGTCTGTAGGCACAGTTAGCAATGCGTCAAATGTCTGCATGTCGAAATGTAACGGCATACGCAGCTACACAGAGTAACAACCATAATAGCAAGAACAACGAAGACGTCTGTAAGTGTGACGTACATGGCAAAAGGTCGGGCCGATCAGACGCTTACGTCAGTTGTTCGTGCTCAAACAGAGCAGTAATGACTTGGCAACTTGGAGTTGGATGAAAAATGTGTACGACTGGTTCCGCCCCACGTACGCCGGCGAGCTTCGACCTGGGGATCGATAACAACATTTCAGCGACGTCTGTGTTCAGCAAAACAAATAGCAACTGTTAAAGCTGTTCAGGAAATGTTCTGCATTATAGCGAGTTAGGGAAACATAATGAAACGCCATTTTTTTGCCACCGTTGAAAAGCAGCGCTTCGCTAATGTAAGACCTATATAGAAAATATGCATCGTTTAGAATGGTAGAATATATATACTTAAAGATCAATAAGCAGAAAGAAATCATGCAAATCTCTCTAGCGCTAAACTTCTACAGCGCATATGACATGAATGGAACAGTTACTGCATCTGCATTCCTGCCATGGCTACGCGAGATGGTGCAATCTCAAGTGATCTCTCTCTCTCTTTCTTCCTCGATCGGTTCGCATAAAACCGCCACCGCCGTCAAGAAAATTGTGCTTAGCTTAATTTCGTCTCAGCTGGGCTGCACGTGCCACTGAAAGCAAGATCGAAACGGCCAGATAGGGAAGCAAGAGAGAAAGAGAGAGAGAGAGAGAGAGAGTGTGTATGTTTGCAAGAGTGAAAAAGAGAGAAAGAGGATTGGTAGAACGAATTCCCCAGCAATCCCGCGAAGTATTTCACTCCTCACAGCATATAGAGCAAAGCGCCCCCTCACCCTCGTTAAGGGGGGAGAATCAGGCCGTATTTTCAGCGCGTGCCCTCAACGCTGGACTCCAGCCGTTATTGAATCGGGCTTGCCGCCGCTGCCGCCAAACCCGCCGTCAGCGCCGGGCACCGTCAGTCCGCGTTTCTTCTGGAGCGATTGCTGCTGCTGTTGCTGAGGTGCTGAGGTGCTGTCGCGACGAGGATGGCGACAACGACCTTGACTTGCCGTTTCATCGAAGCACGATGGAGCGTTCCGGTAACGACTGCAGCACCCTGCCAGAGGCAGCCTCGCACGGCAGAGCGACGGTTTGGATTTTAGTCGTTGCGAGCTGTAGGTAGCTACAGGGGCGAGTGGGCAGGCCTCTCTCCGGTTGGACTAAAACACTGCTCCGCCTCTCCTTAAGCCGCACGTCGCTTTCGTTTTAGCTCAGCTGCTCAAATCCTGTTGGGTTGCGCTTTCGAGCTAAAAAAGAAACTCTAGTATAAAGGCACAGAATGAATGCGAATAAGAACAACCGAGAGAAAGAGAGAGACAGAAATAGAGAGAGAGAGATTGGGAGGAAGGGGAGGCGAAGGGAGAGTGTGGGGAGAAAAGAAATTACCTCTCCAAGCTGCCTCTCCAGCGCTTGCAGCTTATGTGAGCAGCAGCACAGCCAAACTGATGCGTGCGCCAGGTAAAAACTGAGAACACGCTGCTAAAAATCACTTTCTCATCAAAGAGACTGCTACAACTCACTTACTCACCGCCGACCAGCGCTGGTCGGCCCGACCTGCACAAGTATCAATAGAGTAAGGTAGGTAGCGGTGGTTGCATCAAGAGTATTATTTGTCGTAGTGGCGGTGGTATTCCCGTGGTGAACGTACGTGCAGAACTCAGCCGCAGTACGTGCAAGGCATTCGCGCAGGCACGCACTCAACGTGCCGTCGCCGTCGTTGTCGTCGTCAAGTCAGTTGTTTATACTTGTTAAGTGCATATCCATTAAATTCCTCCAGATCTATAGCGAGACTACATACAGAGGGAGGGAGAGAGTGAGAGAGAGAAAAGAGGGAAAGAGAGGGGGGAGGCTATGGAAAGAACGCTAAACCTTCGACACGACTTCGAGTTGATGTAGTTGGAAGCAAGCAAGCAAGCCTTTGCCAATGGAGCAGGGGTCACACGTCAGGTGAAGGTACCGCTTGCTCAGCTGGACTACGTGATCAGACGGGATGACTGCAGACTTTCCGCGCTAACCGATTCCCTAGCGCCGCCAACCTCACCCTCTGCGCCGACTCCGACGCTTGTGCAAACATACATAAGCACACGTTGCAAGACGACGGCCCCCGCGGCCACTTAAGCGAGTGTACCCGAAGCGAAACCTGCTGCTGAACGATCGAGAGGCGCGTAGCGACTGTGGTAGAAGCATGGCCAACAGGACAACAACAACAAAACGCACACACACATACACAAAATGAACAA
>QVRM01006452.1:0-54649 GCA_003439945.1 Dermanyssus gallinae
TTTCTATGAATTTCTAGATAACACAGTTTTTTTTCCTGAACATAGGATTCTGATTTATATTTCGACATAATCTCCACCAACTTGGTTATACATTTTTTTTTAAAACGGGGGATCCGTACACTGAAGCACAACCCCCTAAAATGTGTTTGTCGATTGCAAGAGCCGCCTCTTTGTAAACATGTCCGTTCCCACTAATTGTGCTCACTTTTGCGTTTTGAAACCTTGAAGGTTTGGCATGATGATTGGCATATCAACAAATGACTTAGTATTTCTAGCCGCACCTCGGTGGCTTCAAGCACCAATTTGCCTGAATCTAAACGTCTTCCACTCAAATGCTTTGTTTAAATTTTTGGAAAGGGAAAATCATCGCACATGTCTAACGGTCGCTCGCGAATAAGCTGGGTGCTTCATTAACGTGCCTCCAGATGCGGCCAGAAAAGCCTCAATGTTATCAGTTCGGTCAATGGGAAGCGTGGGTCGTGGTTGGAGGATCCATCGGCTAAGAATCACTTCAGTGCTTCTTCTAGCTGGCGTAGTAAAAGTTTTAAATATAAATTCTATAGCATACCAACCAATTATCTCTGTACCACGTTCTTCTAGTTTGACTATCGCGATAATTTCACTCTCGAAGCTGAAGACGGACGACTATCATTCTGCCAACCGACCATTGGCGCTTAATTTTTGTGCAAAGTCTCAGAGCTAGCAGTAGATAGGCGCTGAAGCTCTGACACTTCTCGCAACTGAGCAAGCTGACTTGAGTAGAGGGTGAATAAAATGTACCCAAGTTTCATCAACTGTGACAAGTCTCGAGAACAAAGAAAATGTCCTGTTGCAAATCACAAGGTACCCACCGAACATTTCCCTGGTAAGTCCGAGGTGATCGTGGAGCGACATTGGCCACAAGTCCGAAGTTTCCCCTCTAGCAATGCATAAGTTATTTTTGAGCCGAGCCGTCGTCAATCACAGCCTTCACATAAGCCTCATGTTCATCGTACGTTACTGTTACTGGACGTTGTTCATAGGCTTCGAGGTACAGATGAAAAATTTCATATTCGAAATTTTCTGAAGCACACGCACTTCGCTGGGATAGGGCTTCATTCCCAATGGTTGATTGGGGCAGTCCGATTTTTGGGTACGGTATCGGCTGCAGCACCGACATGCTTGTGCTCGTCATTGTTTTCACGTTTTTGCGGCCCTTACAGGAATTCTATTTTATCAACGCTCTCTAATGGTATGCTCATTTTTGCAGAGGCTGGGGCAGTGAGTCGTTTGTTTAACTAAAGACTCTTAATCTACTCTGCCTCAAATGTTAACATAAATGCATGCGTTTATTCCCCTTTGACTCGTGGTGATCAACGTACATCACAAATACATCTATACGTACAGCATGCACATATACGTACGTATAAAGTTTAAGTTTTAAACGTGGTTTATTAAAGTTTATATATATATGGGGTGTTTCTGGAATATTTTTAAAGTGATACATGAATTATAGAGCTCGTTTTTTCCAAAAGACAACCAGTCCTCCTATAGAGCACACCGCCGAGTTCGTGAGAAACTCTGCTTCTTCCAAAAAACATATAAGGCCGGTCATTTTGGTACCAAATCAATGTGAATGCGAGCTGTGGTTGGGGAGTAATTAAGATTTTTCGGCGGGATGTCCAGATTAAGTGCATGTAAAATGACTGTGTGGCGACGTTCATTACCGCCGACATGTCGCGCGACAGCCGCAGCGCGTCGCCACACAGTCATTCTACATGCAACTTAATCTGGACATCTCGCCGAAAAATTTTAATTACTTCGCAACCACAGCATTGACATATATTTGATGCCAAAATAATCGTCACGAAATGCGCATTTCCCTGAATGTGTTCGTTTTGAGCGTCGCGAGTGGTCATAGGGTAATGATTTTAAGGTATTTGGCGTGAAAGCTAATAAATAACCTAATTTTTGCGAATTCTCTTCTAAGCGACTATGTCGCATCTTCTGGCCGGCCTATATGTCGTTCAGAAAAAGCAAGAATTTTCTCACGAACACGGCGGTGTGCCTAGTTTCTGTATAGGAGGACTGGCTGTCTTGCAACAGCACATTTTATGCTCCTATGTCGGGCAAAAACACCAGTGTCACAAATTGTAGTCATTTAACTCTCATTCCGAAACAAGACTTCTTAGAGACCATGTACCATTGGGAAAAAAAACCTTTGCTTTAACGAGCTCTACAATTCATGTATCGCCTTAAATATTTTCCAGAAACACTTTGTATATATCTTGCTCTATTCCTATTCAACCTTGTCATCGACGACCTCCTAAAGGGTCTTGAAGGGGAGGGGCTGGGATACGCCCTAGGTAACAACACTAGACTGCTTGGGCTAGCGTTTGCTGACGATCTGATCATAACGAGCTCTACGAAGACCTCGCTACAAAGGCTGCTTGATATTGCTTATCCTATACTCAGTTCCCGGGGACTCGAAATCAACCCAGACAAATCCTTTACCATGTCACTAGTCCCCAGCGGAAAGGAGAAGAAAACTAAAGTTATAGACCACCCCGATTTTAATATAAATGACAAACCCTTACGAGCGGCCCGAATTACGCAAAAGTGGAAATATCTCGGGGTGCAAATAGATGACAAGGGCCGGGCCCAAAGCACTCTCGACGACCTCGGCGCAATGCTTTCGAAATTAACCAGCGCCCCTCTTAAACCCCAACAGAGGCTGCTAGCGCTGAAGAGCATAGTGGTCCCACGCATGCTCCATCGACTTGTGTGTGGACCACGACCGAGCCAGTCAAGGCTCAGAGCTTTAGACCTGGTGATTAGAAAGTCCATTAAGACTAAATGGCTCAAGTTACCTTCAGACGTGGCGAACGCTTTCCTGTATGCCCCCACAAACGAGGGTGGCCTAGCAATTCCAGCACTCTCGACCCTTGTGCCCAGATTAAGACACAAAAGGCTTGAAAGGCTAAGGAGGTCGTGTCAGCCCTTTGTCGCCTGGGCAATATCCTCAAACTATGGCGCAAAGGACCTGACCGCCTCCGAAGCCATGACATGGCACAAGGGGATCGAAGTCAAATCAAAGGAACAGGAAGCGAAGTATTGGAGCACTCTTCTCCATGCCTCCTTCGACGGGGCACACCTGAAGGGAGCCAAAGGCTGTTCAGGCATCCACGATTGGACACGTGGGATGCCGTATCTAAGTGGTAAGGAGCTAATCTGCCTCTTAAAAATGAGGATAAACGCCCTTCCAACTCGGGCTAGAACTACGAGAGGTAGAAAAGATTCCAGGCATAATTGTAGAAAGGGTTGCAACCAATCGGAAACCCTTAACCACATCCTGCAAACTTGCCCACATACTAAAGAGCAGCGAATTAAGAGGCACCACGATGTGGTCGCCAGGGTGGCCAATGCGCTAAGAGATAGCGGACGTGTGGTTGGTGGCGGCGCATCCGAAGCTGGCTACGGAGCTCACCTTGTAGAGAGTAAGTAAGCAAAGAACATACTCATCAATCGGGTATCCCCACGAATTCTGCTCTCTCGCGTTCGAAACCTTGGGCGCTGTGGGATTAGCTGCCTGTTTTAACCAGACAGCTAATCCGCACATCCGGCACTTCCGGTGCTAGCAAATTGTCGTCAACAATGTCTTCATCGTGAGATACAACGTGGAAACAGCGGGGCACGCTTCGGAAGTGGTCTTCACCTGGCCTAGATGAGACGGGCACGTGAAAGTCACCATACACGCGCTAGACGACGTCTAGGATAGTCTCCTAGGAAAAAAACAAGTTGACGGCGACCGTGGGTCAAGTAACTATAATTAGCAGCATCTGGACACACAGTAGTAAATAATGACGACGTGACCACGATGGTGGAAATTTCGTTAATGTTGACATTGTGGTAACAACAGCTGTAACGAGAACAACACTAACAATACGCCTTGGGACATTCGTCTCACTGCGTCGAGCAAACGCTCACACTCGTTTATTTACGAGATACACGGGGCAAGTTTGCCCGTGGGGCTTTGTCTGAGTGTTTTCCTATCTGTCTATCTGTCAAATCAAAGTGGGCCCAGCTCAAAACGCAACGCTTTGAAGGTGCTGGCCTGCAGATAGCTTGACATCCGAACTAGATAGAGAAGATAAAAAGAAAGAGAATGATTGAACGGGATGGAGGGACGAGTAGAAACGAAATTGGCAAAAACTCGTCACGTGTCTTTGGTGCCTTTTTGTGGAAACAAGCAGTAAGCGTGTATGAAAAGCTTTCCCTTCTCATGGGAGCATACGAGAAACGAGCTAATGATTACCTTAAGGGGTTATTGGCATTTTAAACATTGCATATCGGGTATTCGCAAAATAGTCTGAGATATTTAAAGAAACATATAATCAAGCGTGTTTAAAAAACATAACAATAAGCGTGTCTCATAGATGCAAAAGTACGAAAGGAGATGGTTCTTGTCACTTCAGCTACCTTTTCCTGCGAGAGTATAGTTTTAGAGGTGAATGGAGTGGTGTTTGGAAAATATCTTCTGGTTGGCGCCTTCTATCGCCAGCCGTCTCGCAAAGCCGCCGACTTCATGAATGGATTAAAAAATATACTGTCAAAGATTAACAGCCAAAACACGCTCCTCATTGGGGATGGCAATATCAATGCTCTTTGCAGTAACCAAGACTCTCGTGATCTCTAAGAAATACTGTGCTCGTTTAATTTAACAGAACTCGTCGGTGTGCCGACGCAAGTCGCGTATGACCATAGGGTGCTAGAGCTCAATAAGACTGATTGGTCTGACGTGTACGCTGTACGCTGACAACGATGAGGCATTTGAGTGATTTAATGCACGAATAATGGCATTCGGTAGCTGCAGCATGCAGGAACTAATAATTGAAAATAATCTTGAGACACCTAGGCAACCCTGGGTCGTTCAGGATTGGCTGGCTTTGATAAATAAGAAAATGCGGCTATTAAAGAGCTCAAAGCTAATCCAGAAGATGCTGTGAAGCGAGGTTTATTTAGCAAGTTGAGGAACAAGGTAGTCACTGTTTCTAGAAAGTGTAGACTTGATTTTAATGTAAATCTAGTGCAGGAGAACATCCTGGATAAAAGAAATCCCTGGAATGCCATTAGACATTTTCAAAGTGGCATACCGGAAAAAGTGTATGAACTTCAAAGTAGGAGCTCTATTATGGTGTCTGATGAGACTACAATAGGAAACGTGTTTAATTAATATTACTTGACATGTGTGACTGCCGACGTGGAATGCTCCGATAGATATTTCCGACATAGGTTCGATGTTCTCGCCGGCCCCGAGTCATATTTTATTAATTTGTCAATTGCGGCCGGTAAGTACATCAAAGCGCTTAAATTATATCACGCGTCATACCGCTCTTATAATTTGGTGACAGACTCGTAAAAGAAAACTACCTCCTAGTCAGCATATCGACCCCAATCTCACGATAATTGGGTAATCACGATAACACATTCAAACAACTCAGAAATCATCTTGAACAACACAATGTACTCAATCGCCACCAGTTCGGATTCCGCCCTAAAATGTCCACCACCGTCCCTGTTATGAGCTTTGTAGACAACGTCCGTCAAAGTCTTGAGAGGAAGAACACGGTTGCTGCTCTTTTTGTTGATTTGAGAAAGACGTTTGATACCGTCGACATCAATATTACCTGTCATAACCCAACTAGGAGTCTATAGCGCTGACGAGCGCGTCCAATCATGGGTACGTTCTTTTATGTCAGAAAGACAACAAATGTTACAGATCGGGCAGAAGTTTTTAGATGTCGAGAACATATCAGTTGGAGTGACTCAAGGGAGTACCAGCGGCCCACTGCTGTTTAATATATTTACCAACGATATATTTGAAGAACCAAGATACGGTCGACTGACCCTATTTGCTGATGACACCACAGCACGGCGATTTGCCGGCGATTCCCCACAGGAGGTAGAGAAGGTGACTTAGGAAGACCTTAAACGACTATCAGATTGATTTAGAGTCAATGGCTTGTCCATGAATACCGGTGGCGTCCAGTTCTTATCACCTATAGATGTCCTAATTGTTAATGTAATATTCTGTCCCGTGACTATCTGTTCGCCATTTACTACGCCTACGCCCATAGTTATCTAACCTATGCAGTTGAAATATTTTTTTTATGTCTATTACACCTGCAAGAAAGAGCTTTGCGAGTAATATTGGGATAGAAGTCTATGCGTTATAAATACGTAGAGATGTCGATCTTGACCTACCCTCTACAAATAGAGGTGTCTGTCGTTTCTGAGATCAAACGAATTTTAATGGGATTTCATCCCAACCTGCTTCATCTCTCCGAGCCGACGTCAACCATAAACACAGTAGATTACACACACATCTCAATATTGTCTGCAGCTTAATGTAGCCAATCTCGTTTCTCAATATCAAATCTATCTCGGTGCAACATATTGGCACAAGCTCCTTCCAGATGTGCGCGCGCCTTTTTCGTTGACAATATTCACAAAAATGCTAAACAATACTATTTAGGTTCTTTACTCTAATATCAGCCAAACACGATAATAATCATAATGCAAATATGTAAAATGATGAGAAGACAAGCAATAGAAATACTCCATACTAGCCCTTGTTGGCTTTGAGAAGCTGTGAGCCTCTTACAAATGTAAACCACTCATAAAAATCATGAAATCTATCTATCTGTGATCCAGTAACTGTTACCTACTATGTATATATAGTTCACCAGAAAAGTAAGTCGCAGAATCAACATCAGCGACACGCCTACCAGTCTCACCGACATCAACAAAGCACGACACATTCATTGTTAACTTTAGGAGCCGGCACGCCACATCGCCGGCGCTTTCACAACGACCTACAGCAGAACGTGCGCACATCAATGCGGGTAGAAGGAAGCACACGTCAGAACAACGCATGACAGAAGGTCGGAGCGGGAGGCCCGAGGTAAAGTACGCACGATAACCGACACCAACAGAATGTCACATCTTAAAGCCGTAGAAGACCAAGATATCCCGAACGCCCACACACTAAAATCCAATTTGTCAGCCGACTTCAGTTGTCGCATTCATCAGACGAGCCAAAGGCGTACGTTACCCGTATCGCAGGTGCAAATACGGACGTAAAAGTAACGAAACTGACCGGACTCAATCAAGTACTACAACAGTTTTCATGTCAAAGTCAACGCAGCAAACCTCGAAGAGCTGCTCGACCTAGCAGTATGGCCCGCAGGGGCCCATTTTCGTCCCTATCGGGGTCAGCTGAAGCCATACAGAGTAGCTGGACCCGTGCAAATAGCTTTTGGAGCGCTGGAAAGCGTAGTCGCCCGAATGAAAATGACGGTGACGATATGTCGAGTACAACATGGCGCAAAACATCACCTCTGAATGCCAAGAAGCCAAGCATAGAAGGCATGGAACCTCAAATACGTTCCTCGACGTTGTGTTGTCGTCAGCTTGCCAGCCGGGGACAATAATTTGTGAAGTGAGGCCCATGCCTTCAGCCCACCGCAAACACTGTCAAGTAAGATTCGAGCTCACGAGCACTCAAAGTCCATCAACGGTGGCACCCAAGCCAGCTGTGCCGTACAATAAACCCGTACGTGCTTCAACAGGCCATAGAACTGATGACGACATTAACACCACCGAAAAGACGATACGATGGGCAATCCACATATCAGTCTTTACCAGACCGTCGGCGAGACCCAACACGCACAAAGCCTGGTTTGATGCGGAATGTCACGAGATAAAGCGCGTTATATGCAGCCATGACAACAATAGCCCCTATGGAGTTAGCCAAGTCGCAGAGATAAGGCCGGTGTTTCGGAAAATAAAGCAGATCAAGAAACGCCATTAAGAAGAAAACCAACACCTGCAACTTTTACAAAAAAAACCGGAAACAGCAAACCTGCTAATGAAGGACGAGGAGTGGAAAACACATTTTACAAATGTACTAAAGAGAGATGTGGCACTGCCTGACATGGACCACCCAGATAGTTTATACCTTTTACTGAACCGGAAGCTATGCAAGCAATTAGCGCAAAGAAAAAACAATTAATTTATTGGACCGGACAGTCTATGAACACTTACGGTCAAGCCTAAATACTATATATCTAATCTTAACCAATTTCTATAGAAATTGACTCAGCCAAGGTAAGATATCCAAAGAGTAGAGAAAGAGTTTATTAAACAGAATATATAAGCGAACGGGAGATGCTACTGACCCAACAATTTACCGAGGAATAGAACTAACGAGCACTCTGTGCAAAATACTCACATCACTCATCGTGGCAAGGTGTTATAACAGCGCTAAAAAACCTACCCGTTGAGTAACAAGAATTCCTTCCCGGGCGATCAACCAAAAATGCTGTCAACTTCTTGCTAAACTATGCAGAGCGACGTCGCCAAAGTAAACACATCGCATTCATAGATTTTAAGACCGCCTTTGATTCTGTCTCAAGGGACCGTCTTTTACAGATAATTCGTAGCAAATTCTTAATACGCGGAGCAATGTTCAACCTTATCCGACACTGTAGGATAGCAGTGTCCGTTAAGCAGCGCGTGCATAAACAGCGTCGGTTAGCGGCAATGCCGAAGCAAGATAAATACATGGCGCCAATTAGAAGATGCCGCCACCCTACTAGCGAAGACGCGGGAAGTCACTAAATGCGCGGGCAATCTGTGAGTATATAAGGAGGCATGAGAATAAATGAGTCAGTAGTCGTTGGTGCGAGCCAGGCAGAGGACGTGTGCTGCTTGAGACGGAAGAATGGCGAACTCGTAACGGTCGCCGGCCAGTAATGGGGGTGGTGGACACTACAACTGGCGCAGTCGACAGGATCCGGAAGAATGAAAAGGCAGTACAACAATGCCACAGGCCTGCCACCCCCGCCACCGGTTCTGCGATCCATGGACCGGCCAACAACACCGTAGAGGGAATGGCACCAGGCACGGAGCCGGAGGAAGACGGCAAGGACACTACGTCAGGATGGTGACGAAGCTAACGAAGATGGTCGAGGAACACAAGGGAGCAGCCGTTGCCGACGACGAATTCGGATGCCGTTGCCGGTGACGACAACGGTGAGTACCTAGCGGCACTGCGGTGACTGGTGGCGCGATGCAAGCTCGACGTTCGGGGCCTGGTGTTGAGGAGCCAGCTCATTCTGGAGGCAACAACGCCACAGGTGAGAGGGAAGCTCCTCCTCTAGGAGGCCTTGCTAGTCGGGTAGGCCGTGACGGCTGCGCTACACGTGGAGAGGTGCGTCACGTAATCCAGGTGGATCGCAGGACGGTACGGGTAGTTGAGGGGCCGGGGGAACAAAGCGGACAAAGGACGGCGGCAGGGCGAGAACGCGGAACGTATGGATGCCAGGCGTGCGGATGGACAAGCCACGAGTACGGGGCCGAAATGTGCCCGGCAAAACAAGTGAGGAGCCGAAAGTGTGGCAAGTTTGGCCATTTCGGCCGGAAGTGTACGAACGCGGCAGAATGTGCAGGCGATCGGCGGACCGGAGGAGCGGCCACGCTGGTATCGTTGGACCAACGGCGAATGCCTGGAAGTGGCGGAGGATGCACATGAGGATGAGCGAGCGCGAGTGGACGAACCGAAGGAGCACGCAGACGGGAGAAGAACGGCAGTCGGAACCTGGTTCGTGCGGTCGTGCCCGGCGACTGGGTCAGTATACGGAGGCCAGCCGCCGCCGGGTGCGCCACGTGATGAACTTGAAGACGACAGCGCACCGCTCTGAAGGACGTCCACGGCGGGTTAGACGCGCACCAAGCCATTTACGGGAGTTCGTGAGTAAAGACGGGATAGAATTCAAAACAAGCCTGCGAAGGGGGGGAGAATGTAGGATAGCAGTGTCCGTTAAGCAGCGCGTGCATAAATAGCGTCGGTTAGCGGCAATGCCGAAGCAAGATAAATACATGGCGCCAATTAGAAGATGCCGCCACCCTACTAGCGAAGACGCGGGAAGTCACTAAATGCGCGGGCAATCTGTGAGTATATAAGGAGGCATGAGAATAAATGAGTCAGTAGTCGTTGGTGCGAGCCAGGCAGAGGACGTGTGCTGCTTGAGACGGAAGAATGGCGAACTCGTAACGGTTGCCGGCCAGTCATGGGGGTGGTGGACACTACAGACACATGCTTCACTACAACTCCATCATAGATAAGAACGGAGATCATGATGCCACGGACCATAATGCAAATAGTAGGATTGGCATTCTGCTAGCCCGTTTCTTTCTGTAATGTACATAGCAACCTGATCAGATGCTCTACGCGAAACAAAAGCTCCGCACGCCTTCTACGCAGATGACCTAGTCCTCCTCGCAACGTCGCGCGAACATTTGCAGTACTTCCTGAATAAAACGGTCAACTGATGCACAGAGAAGAGACTGACAATCCACATTGCTAACACAAAAGTTCTTTGTTTTAGCCGAGGAGGAGCATACGCCGCAGTCGTCTACCGCATCAAAATTAATGGCACTACATTGGAAATCGTCAGCTACTTCCCTTATATCGGCGTTGCATTGACAACACAGCTCTCTTATAGCAGGCATGTCGAGATAATACCAGAGCAACGGCAACTGTCATGCTTCTTGGTATCATTCCTAATGGGCGTAGTTATTGAATGTAAGCACCGTTTGCTCAAATCATCGCTTCAACTCAATAATTGCTTTGCTTCTGTTTTTCTCATAGAGACATTTTCTGAATTGTGGGTCAGCAACTGTCAATTTGCTGATTGTTTTCTTGTTTCCTTTTACGATGAATATCGTTTTCTTGAAAAATTGATTTGTTGCCTTTGTTCGCTTCATCGGCGTCAAAGATGTATGTCTGACTTATAGTGTAAAACTGAGATTCATGTGAAAAAAATCGTCGCATCAATTTTGGAGCTCTAAGCGCACATCGAAGTATGATGATTGCCCAAAATATAGTGTCTCACTTAGTTCGGATATCAGATATATTCATAATTCATATTTATGCATAAAATGTCCGACAAATCGACGCATGCTGGATACGTTCAGACACCTCGTAGCGGTTTGTCTCCGTTTGCGCCGTTTCTCGTATATGGGTAGCACCCCGCTGATACTCCAAGAGGCGCCTCATTTCCCTTGATGCTTCTCCTTATAGCGGTGCTTCTATATGCTTGCTACTTTACGTTTTAAAGTTACAATTATTGCCTTGGCTAGGTTTCGGAATAAAATAAGCCTTTTTTATAAAGTAGTGCAATTTATGCATATTTATGAATCATGTTTGTTGCAGGACTATGTGCACATACATTATACTCACCTAATGACATTCATCCAGTATATAGATCGAATTGTTTCTTAGCTATGATTTACGGAAAATGCACGTCCAACTATGAGGCGCTATTTTAGTCCGTTGCCGAATACAACACCGTGACCAATGGTCTAACTTAGATATTTGTGTTTATTTTTTTAAATTATAATATTTGCTTTCCTTTGATGTGATGTAAAACATTACTGTGGATGCAAGAGCGGATAACTTATAACTTTTTACACTTGTAAAAAAATACGCGGGGTCCCGAGGAAGTTTTTGAAATTTCCCGCAAAGTAGATAATGAGTTAAGAATCGAATCCATTGCCGGCTAGCGTCATCATTGTTGATGTTTTGGTGGAACAGTCGACTCGGTTCCCGCATAGACAGCGGTGTGAGAAAACGGCGAGCACAAGCATGTCGGTGTCACAACAGTCGTACACAAAAAACGGATAGCTTACGTCTAAAAGGTACTTCGTGTCGCCAAGCTGCTTAAATAGTACAGATCTCTTCGCCAGACAGCCTAGCTAGCCCATTTGATGTGTTTGCTTCTTTATTCTATCTTAAGAATCATTTTATTAATTTTTGTTGATATTATACATGACTGTATCGCTCATGCGCTAGCAATGTCCCTACGTAAATGCCACAAACATGCATTAATGATAATTATGCAAACATGCATAATTATCCTCAAAGCTACTAACAGCGAACAAAGATACCCTTGTAAGAAAGTACGCGGGGACTTGTGAAAGTTTTTTAAAATTGAAACAGAAGGCGCGAGTCTCTCCGGCGCGAGATGTGATGATTGGCAAGCACGCAAAGCAGCTCGCCAGAAAGGCGTAGCAAGTGTTTCTTTCAAAAAGGCTTGAAACTTGGACTCAGTTGAGGGTACTACTGGACAAGGTGCAGTTGACGTATGGTATGCTTTGGACGTTTGCTGAACCAAACGCAGTCAAAGAAAGCGTGTCTTTCTCAACTCGTCGACCTCTATGTCGCAATCGGGCTTACGGGGCACAACTAGCTTCGAGTCGATACAAGGGCCAAGGCAGCCTCGCGCGACGTTAATGATCGCGACCGAGCGACGGCGGAGCATTTAGCCAGGGTCTGCTCCGGGCCCCACACACCACGCGGAGGTTGGCAGGACTACAAGTATACTGATTTAGTCACTCACGTAGATACTAAAACAAAATTAGTCCAAAGTAAGTGGGACGAAAAAGACAACGCCACCATTAGGCATTTAGAATTGAAGATGATGTCAACTCTTCATGACAAATTTAAGAATGTTGGACAGTTGTTCAGTCAGGAGGCGAGAGATGCTAGAGCGGGCGAGCAGACATGGTGACTCAAAGCTAACATGTTTGTGTCACAGTTTGCACCAGCTTGATTTAAGGCTGTTGGCGATCGCCAGCGGGCGAAAGAAGCGACAGGGAAGAAAGAAGAGGTAAGAAAGAAGAGATAGGGAAAATTGACAGGGAAAGTCAAACGCCAGCACGCCTGTGTCACAGTTTGCACCGTGACAGCTGAAAGCCTGGTGGGTAGTAAGAAGCAACGACGTAAAGCGCTGTTGGCTTAACCAGTGAATGAACAGCTTATCGTGGTGACGACGACGACGACGATGCCGTCAACCGCAACAACAACAACATCACTATCGACGGCCGCTACATTAGTAACAACAAAACAACAACCACAGCAACAAGAACAATAACATCAACAACAGCTATAGTAATATCAAAAACAACAAAAGCAATAAAAACAATGCCGCGTTCCTTATCAAATCAAAAGTACCCTTTTGACCTACCTATCATGACGTGTCGCATCAGAAGAAAGAGCGCTGTCACGGACACTGGCCGGCTAGATAGTGTTTGAGTATGAGCGAATTGGTGGGAAGGTGTAATTGGGTTCATATGCAACTAACGAATAAATTACGAGCTGCCACTCGTACTCAAACAACGCCAAGCGCGCGCAGTAAGGAAAATGAACAATGAAATGAGTCCGATGATGAGTTTGTGTGTCTAGAGCAGATTGCGGCGGCGGCGCCGGCGGCGACTTGCGCCGGAACTCCTACCAATGATAACAACAATAACAACAACAACAACAACAGCAGCGACAACAACAACAACAACAACAACGAACAACAGCAGCAGCAACCACTGCCGTAAAGTTCGCTATACGACGTAAAATCGCTCTTGGTTGGCCTGGTGGTCCCTGACCGACCCACCCACCACCTCCGACCAAGAGGGCTTGTCGTATCGTTCGACCAGGACCAGCCAGGACAAACACCTACCAACTGGCAGCTGGACGGACCAGCTTTACCCGAATCTTCGAGAAGACCACTGGCGACACCGCAGCCAGCTACGCTTGTAGATAGACAGATAGATAGATAGATGGTGAGATGATCAGGCCTGTTGCTGCTGCTGCTGCCGTTGGTCTAAGGCGAGCACATTGAGCAACGACAGCGGGTAGAGCGCTGCCTACGCGGGCGTCCGAGTCGCCGAAGGGAAAATATGTCTGTTGTTGTTGCTGTTGTTTTAGTTGTTGCTGTTGTTGTTGTTGTTGCTTTTGATGTTGTTGTTGTTGTTGCTTTTGATGTTGTTGTTGTTGTTGCTTTTGATGTTGTTGTTGTTGTTGCTTTTGATGTTGTTGTTGTTGTTGTTGTTGCTGTTGTTGTTGTTGTTCTGTTGTTGTTACTAGTACAGCTTCTGTGGCGTCTATCTGTTAGCTGTAAGTGACGTCATCTGACCGACTCGCCAACAAGCGGGTTTGCAGGCGGGCTGACTGACGGGCAAGTGAGTAAGTGACCAACCGACAGGAGGTCGAGGTCTTCTCAAGTGAAGACTTCGAAGTGGTGGCAGGCGCTTGCCTCGCTTTCTTCGATCTTCGAGGAAGAAGGGCAACACTAGACGACGACGACGGCGATAAGGATGACGATGAGGATGACGAGACGCACAACAAAAGGGGTGCAGGTCACAAGAAGAGGTGGAAGAAAGATCAAAAGTGAGTGCTGTAAAGAAGCAGATCGTAGCAATCGCCAGTGAGGCGCGAATATGCCGTGAAAAAGCCCAAAAAAATGAGAGATTGTGATTATACGATAAAAGGTGGGCACTTGTGGAAATGTGGCAGGCCGCCGAGTTAATTCGGCGGATTCCATGCTGGTGAGGCGAGATTCGGCCGCTGATATATTCGAGAGTTGAGTGAATGAACATCGAAAGAAAACGTGGGGAGATAAATAATGTAGAGAAAAACATACAAAAGTCAAGTTAAAAACATTGAGAAAACGATGGAAGTGCTAATTGAAAAGGTAAAAAGAAGATAAAGCGCAACTTTGGGTGCCACAAAATGAATACCGACAGCAACAGTGGCAAGACTAATAACAACAACAACAACAACAACAGCAGTAGCAGCAACAACAACAACAACGACAATAAACTTTGACTTTAACCCTAAACGACATGATAAAACGGAACGGGGACAGCAGGCGCTAGCCAAATGAGATGAGTTTGGCGTACTATTTTTGTAATGGGTATGACATAACCAGCGCTGTATTGTGGGTGCTGCTCGCGCTTGATGGCTTAGATGGTAGGCGTCACAAATACGCTATATTTTTTTTTTTTTTTTTTTTTTTTTTACTGCTGAAACCTCTCAGCATTACTTTGGGGGATTACGGGAATCCAGACGGACATGCGCCACCCCAGCCATGGTGACTAGTCTGGGACTCGCAAACCCAGTAAACCCGCTTCCCCCCCACCCCCAGGGATCGGTAACTGCGTAGGCATTGCTTCGAATCCATGGGAGTGGTGTTGCACCAACTCCTACATTCTACTCCAATCTGGCATCATCCATCGTCTCATGTCTGCCTTGGTGCAGCTCAGACGCGTCAGCCAGACCGTTAACGCCTTCCACAGCTCCGCCACCTGGGGATGCGTCGAGAGTCATCGCCTGGAGCGTCCCTGGCTGTCCCTGCCTAATCCCAAGGCTAGTTCGCCTTCGCTGCCTATTTCCCCTTCTTTCCCTGTCACCTACGGGCGCTCCCTCTCGACTGGATCGGGGGCTATTGTTGAAACGAGCTCTCCTGGCAGTTTCCTTGGCCACCTTTAAGGACATGATAGTCTCGAAGAAGGCACAAGACTCCCTCCACGCCTTCGCCGAAGTCAGCATGTGTGCTACAACCTTCTTGATCGACTTTCCTCTCACGGTGGTCGCACCCGCGTCTCTGGCTTCTTGGAGGGCCGGACACCGCAGAACTGTGTGCTCGACATCGTCCGTCTCACCCGATCTGCATAACGCGCAGATGTCGACACTCGCCTTGTTAATTCTTACCATGTACGTTTGGAACTGGCCATGCCCGGTCAGCACCTGTGTCGTACCATAAGACAGCTCACCGTGGTTGCAGTCGTACCACGCCTTCAGGTCAGGGATGAGGTCTCTGGTCCAGCTCCCCGCGGGCGGCCTCCGAGGGTCTCCCGGCTGCACTGTGGCCCATTCTTCATGCCACCGGGCGATTGTCCTCGATCTAGCCGTTGTTAAGTCCAGATCGCCATCCCTCCATCTTTCGGCCCGTTCACTTGCCAGCAGATCCCATGGTAGCATCTTAGACAGGACCAAGAGGGCCGCGGTCGACACCGTGCGGTAAGCCCGGCAGACACGAATGGCTACCGGCCGCTGTGACGATCGAAGCGCTCTCCTGTTTCTTTGTGTCCTCAGCGCCATGTCTGCCCACACTGGAGCCGCGTATAGCGCTACCGACTCTGCTACACTGGCCAGCAGGCGCCGCCTGCCTTCTGTGCAGCCGCCGACTCTGGGCATTAACCGCGCCAGGCCGGCCGCGACCTTGTGGGCTTTACCAGCCACATGCTGGATATGCGCCGATCCATTGAGACCTTTGTCGAGCACCACTCCGAGATACTTTGCTGTCCGAGCAAGCTTGACAGGATGACCGTTTAGACGCAGGCGGATGTTCCGGGTTTTCTTCCTGCCTGTAAGGTACATTGCTTCCGTCTTGTGCGGGGCCAGTCTTAGAGAATGGTCTTCCATCCACTCTGCCACCTGCTCCAAGGCTTCATTAGCGGCATACTCCAGGGCCCCCGTTTCCCGTGCCGTGATAACCAGCGCCAAGTCATCGGCATAGGCCACCATCTCAACACCCGCCGGTAGGTCCGGCAGCTCGAGGACCCCGTCATAGGCTAGGTTCCACAGAATCGGCCCTAAGACCGACCCCTGAGGAACCCCCGCAGAGATCTCATACTCCTGACCGCCGGCCGACAGCCTTCTTTCCGATAGGTAGGACGAAATTATCCGGCGAATGTATGGCGAAATGCCCTTGCGCCTCATTGCGTCCATGGCCACCTCCCAGCTCATCGAGTTGAAGGCATTCTTGACGTCCAGGAGGACGAGCACAACGAAGTCTCTTGTTTTCGGAGTCCTTGTTAACTGTTCGGTCGCCCGTTCTAAAACCCGTGTAAGGGCGCCAAGCGTGGACTTTCCCTTACGGAAACCGTACTGGGCGTCTGACAGAGCCCCTTTGAGCTCAATCTCAGCGTTGAGCCTCTCAACGATAACATTCTCTAAGATCTTGCCCATTGTGTCAAGAAGACATATAGGCCGGTAAGCAGAACTACTTGCTAAAGCATTGCTCTCTCCCGTTGGTTTGGGGATTAGGACCAGGTTGGCGTTTTTCCACAGCCGCGGAAATCGCCCTTCTCTTAGAAGACGCATCACCAGTGCTTGAAACAGCTTCGGCCATCGCTGAACCAGTAGCTTCGCCGCTCCAGGAGGTACTCCATCCGGGCCGGGTGCTTTACCGGGTGTCAATCGCTGCCATGCTCGCTCGACTTCCTCCAACGTCACCTCGGGAATATCTTCTTCAGCAACCAGAGGCTCCTCCCCGTCGCCTCTCCACGGGTGAACCGGGAACAAGCTATGGACCTGATCCTTTAGAACATCCGGCGGGAGTCTCGGAGAAGGCGCCCGAAGCCTGTCCATAACGATTTGGTACGCTAACCCCCACACGTCTCTCTCCACGTCCTCTGCCAGCTGTTTCCACGCCTGTACCTTACTCTTCCAGATGAGGCCTTGAAGGTCCTCGCGGGCAGCTCTGTAACTTTCCAGGAGTGTGACCGATTGCTCGTCAACGTCTAGCCCCCTCTCCCCTCGGTTCAACCTTCCACTCAGCCAGCTGCGTTGCCTAGTATACGCCCTGTTTAGCCTTGTGCATCGCTTTCTCGCTTCCCCGATCTCTTTGCTCCACCAGTAAACGGACCGGTGCCGTCGGGCACCTCCGCCGTTCGGGTGAGGCGGGCCAGCCTTTGTACATGCGGCAATGAGTGTTTCAATGAGTTGATTTTCGTCCACCGTTCCCACTCCCATCGTCCGACACCTCGCGTCGATCTCCTTTACTAGCGCTTCCTTTTCCAGCTGTCTCATCTGCCACCGTCTGCCCCGGGTAGGTGATGCTGGAAGCGTCGCGGTTGGGGCTCGTACCTCAAAGCAGATGTAGCGGTGGTCGCTGTGGTTATGAACCGTATCGACCCTCCACCCGGTTATCGCCGTGAATGCCCGTTCGTTGGCAAGCGTGAGATCTACGTGGGATTCCCTCCCTGCCCGTGAGAACGTCGGAACGTCCCCGTCGTTCACAGCCATAAGCCCCTGCTCTGCCATCCATTCCAGTAAGATTTGTCCTCTTTCCGAAGTGTTACGACTACCCCATGCAGTACTGGCCGAGTTGAAGTCCCCGGTAACAATCAATGGTTTTCCCTCGTGCGTGCCTAAGCTACGGCCTAGTTGACCCAGGAAAACCTGAAACTCCTGTATCTCCCTATTAGGTGAAAAATAGCACGAGTAGAGAACACCCACCCCGTCTAATTCCACCCACGCAAAGCCACTGTCGCCACTTCCCTGAGCCCGTACTGCCCATTTGGCGTTGTCCTCTCCTGTCCACCAGGTTGCCGCATCGATGCGTTCATCGGTATTTATAGAGCTCTTCTTTCTCATTCGCTTCTTGTTCGGTTCCGAAAGGAGGCATAATGCTATGCCCCTCTCCCGGACCGTCTCCTCAAGCAGGTCGTGCGCAGCTCTGCACCGGTTGAGGTTCACCTGAAGTATTCTAATCATTAGAAGTACCATTGACTTCCCCTCCCTTGGCTGCGGCACCAGCGACAGCGGCGCTGATGGCACCACGCCCTCTCCTGCTGTAACCCTCGCTGTCCGTAGTCAATTGTTTAGCTTCTTTGCGCTGTCGCTTCTTTTCGGCCGCTTCCTGGCGCGCCCTAGCCTCTTGCTCGGATGCTTCTCTCCGCTTCCTTTCACCCTCGAACTTCTCGAGGTTACTCTTACGAGCAGCCTCTTTCAGCTCCTCAAGTTTTTTTGCCAGCACTGGGCATTTGCTTGACGAAGCCGAGTGCCCGTCGACTTTGCAGATATAGCAATGCCCGGTTTCGCTAGTGCACGCACTAAGGAGGTGCCCGACGTCGCCGCACCGGTAACAGCGTCGGCCTTGCGCTTTCTCCTCCTGACAGTCTTTAGCCATGTGGCCTTGCTTCTGGCAGTTAAAGCATGTTGGTACGCTAAACCAATCCTCTGCCCGGCACGTGGTGTTACCGATCTGCAGGTGCTTCATGTCGACTAGTCTTTTTGCCGCCGCAGTCGGAAGAACGACAAGACACTGGTATCGCCCAGTTTTGCCGGACCGCGGGTCTTCTGTGCGCATGCGCATATCTGCCGGCATGCTCAACTTTCGCCTTATCGTTTTTTCGATGCTGTCGCTGTCCGCAAACGGGTCCACGTCGCGCAGTACGATCGTCTTTGGCGGTCCCCCAGAGTCTCGGCAATCAACCTTTGTGTTGATCGATCGTGCTAGCGTCTCGGCAAATGTGCCTGTTGATGCCTTTGTGCCGGTCACTCTAACGAGAACGTCCCCACTTTCGGTCGTGGCTAGTCCTCCGCGCGCGGCCAATACTACGCCCGCCGCTCTGAGGTCTGCATTTTTTCGCACGCTCATGAGCGTTTCTGCTGCAGTTTTACCCTCAATCTTCCTTACCCGGACAGTGGTATGGGTCGCCCACGTCTGGTCTGAGACGTTTGTCTCTTTTGGTAAGCTTCGATCCGCGGGCGGTGTTCTAACAATGAGTTCGACATCACAGTCGAGTACCCGACAGCACGCCTCAAGGATCTGAGGGATTGTGTAGTCTCCCAGCTCCTCGGTCACAGCCACAGCTGGTGCCTCCTCCCGCCTATCTACATTAAGGGTATGCAGGAGTCTACCAAAAAGCCTAATTAAGTCGGCCGAGGTCGCCCCCAAGGGGACCATCCCGGCCACTAGCGTTCGTGACGCCTCCGAGGGACTCTGGTGTATTCCCGCCGTCTCCCCTTCTTCGTCTATCTCGCCGTCGCCGACGACCTCAAAGTCGCTTTTGCATCTAAGTGCCGCCACCTTTCCTGGTTTAAGGTCGGCCAGCGCTGCCGCACCGGGAAACTGAGGAAGCACATGTTCGATGAGTCCTCTGTCTCTCTCCGATCCCTTCATCAGAATGAGTCCTCGCGCTTCTCTAGGGCTCCCAATCCCCCTATGGGTTAGCTTCACCCTTTTGAAGCATCTCTCTGGCCATCTCTTTAACACTATGCGTGCCGTCTCCTCTACGTCGTTGTTTCGGGTTGCCGCTTCCAAGGCCGTGTCGATCGTTGCAGCCGTCTCGGCCTCTCTCGCCTCGATCTGCTCCTTATCGAGCTTCTGATTACATTTCGAACACAGTGAGTTTCCGTGCAGCTCCAGCACCCTGTTCACCCCAGCAAGCTTTCGGACTTCTTCCTCGAGCTCGGCCTTAGCCTTTAGTAAGGCGTCTACCTCATTGTTGCCCGAAGCCTGCGTGAATGTCCGCCTGAGTTCTGATAGCTCGATCTCGAGTGACTCTACCCGCTTTTTTTCGGCTTCGAGCTTTCCCATCCACTCACGGTCTCTCTGTTTGGAAAGACGCTTGAATTTTAGGGAAAACTTACCTACCTCCCCAACGGCGTCCTTGATGAACATCTGGGTATGCGGGTATCGCACGATAAGTTGACTCAACACCTTGGACCAGGTGCGCATCTGCTCGGCAACTCCGTCTGCGTCTTTAGGCTCAATTCTTCTCATTGGCCAAGCCTTTACAGGCAACTCAGGCACGGTTTTGACCCCGCCCTTAGTCTTTGACTGAAGATAATCCAGCCATGGTCCGTTATCCTCTAAGCCCCCATCGTTCTCGTTACCCTCATCATCACTCGCGTCTGCAGGTGTTTCAGTCTTTCGTCTTTGCTTCGGGGTTTGTTTCGACGTCTTTTCCGTGATCTTCCCGCTCTTCCCTTTTTCCTCCTCGTTTTCTCTTTCGTTTTCCATTGCCTGTTTTCCCGCACAGTTTTGGTCTCCCTTCACCACTACCTGCGCATTCACATCCTCCGCGCCGTCATCCTCTGAGCTGGAGGTGTGTATGAACACTCCCCCCAGAGCTCTCTTCGGTTGGCTCTCTTCCATTCTTCCCTCGCTCGTCTCTGTCGTTCCCGTTCTTTCGCCTCCATTCCCTTGCGTTGGCGTCCTTTGCGTCAGCCCCGAGGGGGCGAATATCGCCGGCATTTTTCGCCTATTGTCCCCACCCTCGGAACTCATCGTGTTTGAGCTTGACACAATGTCAAGGTCGCTCAAACCCTACGCCCTAATGCGCCGTCCGTATCTCCCGACCAAATCCCTCTCTCCGTGGGCCAAGCAGGAGACTTCCTAGAGCGTCTGGTCCAACGGGTACCTATATAAGGTGGGACCGTTCTCGTTTTGCAGCCTCAACACTGGTCGCAGGAGGCCAGCAGAGGGCGCGATCAATTCCTGGAAGCACCGCCCATTGGGCGAGGGTACTCACCGACTGAAGCGCCACCTAGTGGCCGAAATCCCAACTTGCCTGCGTCACTCGTCTCTCAGCCTCGGAGGTCGGCGAACGCACAGACGACACCGTCCTTTAGTTGTGCAGCCGTTAGAAATCCAAATTTGAATCCGCGGCGGACTGTTCCGAGTCCTCCGACCGCTGCACGGGTGGTTTCGTTTTGCTTCACTCTACCGAAAAAGGTTTTGTTTAAACTTCACAGAACACTAGCTCCTTACCACTTTGTTTTACGGCCACGCACAACACACCAAAATAGTCACTGAGTTCCACACATCACTATGGTATGCCACTCTCTAGGTTTACCGGCCTGTATTCACCCAAGCAAGCGTAAACCCTCGGAGCTCCGTCGACACACGTCCGCACTCTTTGGCGCCAAACTAGCAACTGCCAAAAATACGCTATATGACGTGCACCAACTGAACTACCCTTAGCATTGCTTTGCCTAGTAGTCTGTGATCCATGCGTTGAACAATGAGATACTGTTAACTAAATACGTGTACATAAACATTGCACTAACACCTCTATTTTAATGCAAAAAGCAGGGGTACATGACGACGCATATATATATATATATATATATATATATATATATATATATATATACATAAAAATACTTTCGGAGCTGACTCTCAGCCAAGATTTAACGTCCATGGGACTGCTCTGCGCATTGCTTCACAGACGGACCCCTATAAATACAAATGTACAACAGTGGGGCTCGAACCCGCGCACCTATGTGTCTACTCCGGTCGCGAGGCGCAGACCTAATGCACCACGCCACAGGGCTCGACATATATATATATATATATATATATATGCTCGTTTGGTTTACCCCATTGGGCCTCTCGCAAAGAGTTTAAGAACCCTTAAGGAGAAGGACTTTTTGGCTTTTTTTCGTGGAAGTTACTTCTCGGCTTAGCTTCTGGAGAGCCGGTGGAGTACGGTACTACCAGAGTATCTTATTGACTCGAAGTGTTATTTGCAGGGGGTTATGTTATATTGCAAAAAAATCCTATTGTCATATTGTCGTGGTCCACTCGAGGACTGTTAAGGCTTACTGCGTAACGGATAAGCGGTGACTGCTCACTGATTCCGGACCGACTGCTTAACGCCCTGGGCCTAGTCAACCTATTGGGTTGCCAGTTGGGATGCCTGCTGCCTTGGCTTATTAGACACAATGCCATGCACCCTCAGGAGTAAGTAAGTATATGTATCTGGGATGTATCGCGGAATCGCGAGGTGACTGTTTTATGATCTAATAGGTTGGAGTAGTGTGGTGGTCCTTCTTGATCCGTGATAGCGGGTTGGAAGGGAACTCCGCTGGTTTGTCTATTCGGAACGGCGGAACACCATTACTGGTAGATCCTTACAACGGCTACAGTACCTATGCCGTTCAAGCGCGTCAATTACAGCACCTGTTAACGAGCTGGCGTTCAATTCGAAACACTTCATTTCATGATATCGGTCGGTATCATCACAGTATTTATAAACACATTCGTAAATTTGTAAAATATCCTTCAGTCACGGGTCTGTTTTGTTTCAGAGCTTCTTTCAATCTGTTGCTAAGAGAAGCGGGCACGTCTGTAAAATGTTGGGCTACAAAGTTT
Source organism: Dermanyssus gallinae (assembly GCA_003439945.1). Classification (NCBI taxonomy): domain Eukaryota; kingdom Metazoa; phylum Arthropoda; class Arachnida; order Mesostigmata; family Dermanyssidae; genus Dermanyssus; species Dermanyssus gallinae. The sequence continues at coordinate 22,770 of QVRM01006452.1, forward strand.
CAGTTACGCCTTTCTTAGTGTTGGCTGTAAGCTTCGAGTGTTTCGTGGTCGAACTGGAAATTGCGGAGTTCTAGGTCTAGACCTAGGTCTAGTATATATATATATATATATATATATATATATATATTGAAGAATGACGACTACTATTTCACCCACTTAAAACCCGCAGTAGTATTCATGCGTATGTAGAAACATCTGCTGCGGCATTAGGCCGCAGATGAAGCAGCCTTGTATAAACTTCGAAACGAACAAGCGATCCGGTCGAACATAATCGGCTATAGAAAGATTATGTGCGCATATAAAGGATATAATAATCATAATGATGATTTACTTTGTTAGCAACTTATAACATTTAATAGCAAGTAATATATTCCAGGTAATATAAACAAAATAAATATTATTATTATTATTATTATTATTATTATTATTATTATTATTATTATTATTTATTTTCATTAATATGTGTTAGGACAATACAATTGTGAGGTGTGAATGTGTATTCTCATTATTTTATAGTTTCTTTCTTGCTGTCGTCAGCCCATCGCACCTAATATCGACGCGGCGTTTCCTCTGCAAACTGCCAATGAAAGCAGCTGCCTCAGAAAGTCGCCTTCGCGTGCATCTCCGGTGTTTGCTTGTATTCGATCACTTAAGTCTTTAATAAATGTCCTTGTTCTTCTGCTGACTGGGCCCATTGTCTCCATTGCAATCGGCACGAAATTATTATTATTATTATTATTATTATTATTATTATTATATAAAGAAATAGTTTAACTTCGGTAATTGTAGCGTCAGCAAAAGATTCTGTAGATGGAAATTGGCTCTATGGATAACGCCACAAACTGCACTTTTTGTCATATCGATATGAGAAGATAAGTCTGTCTTTTTTCTTAATATATATATATATATATATATATATATATATATATATATATACGTGTTTGTGTTACCATGGCAAGCGCGCTTGTAAATGTGTGTGTGCGTTTGTGCCATCGTGAGTCGACTCAGCCGTAACGCCCGAGGCTGGCCATACCACAGGCGGCTGGCCGCCTACAGGACACTAAGTAAACAAATTCGAAATAGACGTGAAGTAGACTAAGTAATGCAACAACAGTTCGACTCGGTTGAGATGGAAGCGATGGATAACCGAGAGAGCGTTTGTTGGTCAGAGGCGCCCGAAACGCGATACACAGGCAGTGGTCAGCCTCATAACCCTGGCTGGCCTCCCTTCCGAAAAGAGAGCCACAAATGTCGCTCGATCGCTCACGCGGAACGTGTTAGAGATGGAATAGTTCGACTTGTTGAACTTGCTGTCGACTCGCTACGGCGGCACTCCATTGATAGAGATAACTGGTATACAATTGAAATAAAGCCAAATTTTACTTGGCGGTATCGTTGTTGCCGTTACCGTGTTGTTGTTTATCATCTTTGTTGTTGCTGTTGTTGTTGTTGTTTGTGAAGATTATGCTGATCGTCACAGACTTTGTATGTATACACTTGTAAGAAATTGTTGAGGCAAGCATTCCGTGCAACCTCGTTCGAAGTATTCTAGAAATCGATACCGTTAGACTGAGTTACACTAAACAGTTATCCTGACACGAGTCTTTCATTCAGACAAACGTTTAGGCTTCGATAAGAAAGAGGGTCATGCTGGCGCCGGCACCGCAATGCGTTAGTTAACCCTGTGTCGGGGATGACACGATTGGCAACGACCACAATAACATTGTACCGACAGTGTTTATTAAGAAAGCTTAGCTTACATAGTCGCGCACATAAAATGAATACACTTTAAACACGGTCGCAAGGTGAAAGCTTAGTCTGAGACGTAACATCTCATATTTATAACTGCGGTCTTTTGTACTCTCTGCGGCATCGCTTGATGTGTGCTACATCTCGGCCGATTCAGGAGAATACACAAATTTGGAGAAGCGAAGAAAATGTCGCGAGCCGTCAAGAAATACTGCTGTTTTGTAGCTGTTATCCTAGAGACGTATCCTAGAGCCACATCTGCATGGAAACCAATCAGTTCCTAAAGGATATCGCACAGTTTTTCAAACAGATATAACTTTGTGAAGTGGGAATGCAGCTTCGATTGAGGAAAATGCACGGATAATATTTACAATAGTGTTTATATTATCATAATTATTGCTTGAGTGTTGGTGACCACTCAACATCATCTTAGCATTGCGTCTCTGCAGTTTCTATGACACCTTTTGTCGGAGAAACGAGGTGGATCTTGGCTCCGCTGTGGTCTCAAAGAGCTTCTTTCCAAGCTATTTTGTCAATTTGAGTGCAAAGTATTACCAATTTGAGTAACTTCTTTGCCCCAAACGCCAGATGACTTGAGACCAAACGCCACTAGCACGTGGTCTTCAATAATAATAATAATAATATGCACTTCATTACGAAACGAATGTGCATAACCTAGATTAGTTAAATACGGACATGCATAAACTTGATTAGTTGTAGAATCTTATATACATCCTGGCTCAATTGAGCTTTGATGCAGATAGTATATGGCGGGTGTGCGTCAAATCGTCACATGTCAGGGTTAACAATTCCTGACAATATGAATTGTCAGGAATTAATTAAAATTAAAAGGAGTAACTATGACTCTCTTACCGGCCTTGGTCCGCTGGTGCGTGACTGCCACGCGCTGCGGGGAACTTCACTGGCCCCTATGTAAGTTAGTCAGACGGTACAAACTCCCAATAGTAACCCGTGTTTTAACAACTAACCGGGGGGCAAGGCATACGATAGAGATTGGTTGGCAACGAATTTATATTGTCATCCTGTCGTGGCCCATTCGAGGGCTGTTAAGGCTATTGCCAATACGGGGGGACCGTGCTGCACGAGGACCCCCGGGCTGGACGGTTAATGCCCCGGGTGACACCCGGTGGTACCGTCCGGGACGCCTGCTGCCTTGGCTTAATAGGCAAAATAAGTGAGAAGGAAAAAAAAAAGCAACCCCATACTCCCATAACGGGTTGTTTACTCCATCAGGACTTGCTTGACGATTGGTAGTTGTCTAGTCGCTCAGTTTAGGCGTAAATAATAAAGCAGCTATTGAGTCAGCCTCCGTTGCGGGATATAATGTCGCTGTGAACACGGTACGGTTTCTTCCTTTCTCGATGAAAGCCTTTAAAACTTCTCTGCCTATCTGCTCCTGTAATTAGACTCATACAACGTATTCTAATCGGGATAGTTTTTTTCTAACGGATTCGTACCATTATTCCAATTAATAGAATGTGTACGTACACCTATGTGATAAATGTCACATCATTATCTTACATTGTGGCATATGTTTTTCATACAAATCTGCGCTCAACAATGAAATAGGCTGCGACGGGTTTATTTGTGTACACTTGATCATCCGTCTACCATGCCGAAGCATTAAGATGTTAAATTATTTTATTTGATATCAAAAACTTCAGAGCATTTAACGTACACGCTTTAAAACGAAAGCTTGTCCAGTCATGCAGGAAGAACGTATTCACACCGTTTAAAAATGTTGGCTGTATCATCTTAATCAGTGTCTTGTCTTTGTCAAGTAGTGTTGGAACCGAAGCCGGAACCCAACACATTCGTCTGACGAGTACAGGAGACCGATCTAAATGTATGCTCTAAATATATGCAAAATCGAGATTTTTGATCTCAAGTAGCTATATGCGTTATTATCTAAGCCATGCATGGCATACAGTAGGGAACATATGAACGAAGGCGCCCTGCTGTACACCGGATGAACAGGAGGAAGTCTACTTTTGTGTGTCATCCAGTTTAATTTGAAACTGCTGATTGCATAAATATGACTACAATTTCCATTGTGTGGTTGCCGTACTTAAAATATCATAGAGGTAGTGTAAGTATTATTGAAAGAATTTTCACTGTGTATATAATATGTTTGTATTCGCTTTAAGAATCTAACAGAACTCGCTGACTGGCTTTGTATATATATATATATATATATACATATATTTTTTATTATTAATAATTAAAGACAAATATGCCATCGTAAATTACAAACTCGAGATTCTATAAATTGCAGGCGTGTATTACTTTATTAAAGCGACTAAATTACGTTATAGAACTACATTAGAAAGTGAACTTTGTTTGTACATGCACGCGTAAGCAATATCTTCGTTAGCTGCAATTCGGTTGCGTTGGTTCTCGTCATTGTGTCACGATGCAAGGTAACCAGTATTGGCACCGATAGTATACGCGTTATATGAACGCAAACGGGAGCTGAAGAAAGAAGCAATGCCAACTTCTCGCTTGACAAATGACATCATAATGACACCAAATGCTCATCCGCGCTATGACATCATACATTATGCACGGTACGTACATAGCTGCAGGGCGTGTTTGCTTCTAATTGGTCGTATAAAGCGAATTAGTGAAGCATTTTCTGTATCGTTTTTTTTATTACAAATGGTGGACATCAAAGCATTATCTAAGCAAAAATGGCATGTTTATATGCGGTCATACATTTATATATAAAAGTATACGTACACGCACACAGGTATTTGTGTTTATATACGCGCAGTGTGCGGGGTGGAATCGTTTTGTGTACTTGATCACAGAAACATGCTTCTAGTCGAACAACTTAGATTTAGGCTGCCGGCCACGCCAACGTACACATCATTTATTAAAAGCTATGAGGATAAAATGGCTGAAATTGACAGGAGTTTTACTGGACGACGGCAGTGGAGACTTCCAAGTAAACAGGTATCTGTCGCCCAAATATATATATATATATATATATATATATATTTGTATATCTGTTTCTGTATCCCTGCAGGGCTGCAGAGACGGTTGTGGCTAGCACATAATGAGACGCACCATGACGAGGGCCTGCTGTTTGTGAAGTGGTAAGCGAGTTCACTGCTAACTAATAGTTGTTCACCGCCGTGTTGCACAGTCGCAAAGCGGCGACGCGAATGCTGCAACATTCGTCACCGTGCGACGTCAATCGAATGGTTGACACTTCGTTTCGGCATTGTACCGCTGCTCCCTCCCCGGGGGTTGTGTGTATGTATGTATTTATCTAGATATGCAAACTCTATGTACATATCGTATGCATGTGTGTACACGTTGAAACATTAGTTATAGTAATACGAATAATAATACGGCTAGTTAGCTACCATCAGTCAGCCGTCAATAACGTGCGATTGAGGTCGACTGTAAACTTCATCTGAGCTGGTCTGCTGTGTCTGTGTGAATCAACAAACGCATGCCGCTGACAAGCACACCTCAAAGCTCCGCCAGCAGTGCGGCGGATACCCGCTGTACTAGGTACCCGAGTAGTGTTTCGATGGCCAGTCGTCTAAGTATCCCGAATATTTTTTCTTCGCAACAGGGCAGCGGTAGTCCGTGCGTGACTACCGCTTGCCCTAGACTTACACGAAGGGTTATGAGATCAATGATCACTTCGTGCATATGTTTGTATGTTTGAATATATATATATATATATATATATATATATATATATATATATATATATATGTGTTCGTAAAATAGTCCGAGATCTTTTAACTAACATAAAAACAGAAATAATCTCATGCTAATATTTAACTTTATAATATATATATATATATAATGCAGATTGCAATGAAATTCAATATGGGTAAAGTGGCGATCTTTTTGCTTTCACCAGCTATATAGCAGCCATTCAAATTTTTAACATCTTTTCACATATCACGTTCACCTACATCCTATCACAGCACGTTTAATGTTGGTCTCTAGTTCGTGGTATTATTAGCGTACACTTTACATTTTTAAAACCCCGACAGCAAAAGTTCATCGGCGTTAACTCGCAAGATCTTGGAGACCAGTTAATGTCCCCGTTTCGCGAAATTATTTGTGCGGGACACTTCATCCTCAAAGGTCTTGCCGGCTATGTGGCTTGTGACACCATCCTGTTAAAACCGGAGTTCACTCGCATCGATTCGGTCCAAATTCGGCCAATGACAGTTAAGGATCATGTCATCATAATGTTCGCCATTCACCACGAAATAAAAGAATATGGCCCAATAACTCCTTTGGACCAGAAGACATTCGGCACATGCAACGGCATCGAGAATCACGTGAGGTTCCTCGTGTGCCCAGATGCGTCGGTTTGTTTATTTTCACATCTATTGAGATGGAAATTCGCTTTGTTGGAAAATATAGTTTTCTTCACAAGATTGGCATCACGCATCATATTGGAAGCTCAATTGGAGAATTAAACTCCTCACCCGGTGAGGTGCGCGAATGACCCATTTGTTAAGCACGTGGCCGAATCGGTAATTCCATTTATTAACGAACTTTGTTTCATTGTTGGCTACAGCAACGATATTTTCAGCCGAACGAGCACTCCGTAGTCTTCTACGGCCTGTTGTGTCGCTATAGAGTTCGTCATGTGTATATATATTCGTTGTATATATGGAATATATGTATATATTCATTCACACAAAAATGTTGAATTGCAAGAAGATTAGTTGTTTCATATATGTGTAACGGTATTTTTATGTAAAATGTCACGACTCCAATTATGGAAGGAGATTTTTATATTTAGCGTCGTAAATACCAACCATCTCTCTGTGAGTATTAGGGTAGTGTTGACGCGAGTCTCCGTACTGTGCATAATGCACTGATCTACGAAGAATAACATCCATGCCGGCTCTAGGGAGTTTAGGCGTCCCGTCTGCTGATTATCAACAACAAGTTGAATTTTGCAGCTAGTCAGAGGCAATCTGAGAGATAAACTTTACGCGGAGTTTCTTGCATTTAAACTGGTCAGGGACGAAGTTTCGTTTACACACGGCGTCTTTGGTACACATAGTTCTTATTGATGGGCCACCGAAAGCTCCTACACAACCCGCACGCATTCATTCCAGGATCGCTACTTCTGCGAATGCTTGATCTGGCATAGTGAACGACTACCTTGTAGACCCTTATCTACTTCCGGAAAGTTTAAATAGAGAAATATATCACACAAATGTATGTACAATCACTCTTCTCCAGCCAAAAGTGGATAGACTTTAGACGACACAGATGTTCGTTTTGAACACGCAGGTATGTTTAGTTTGCGTATTAAAAAAAATATTCTTACGCAATCGCACATTTTGAAAAGCTGCCCGTTATAATACGGAACAAAATCGTTTATTGTGATGGGCTTAACGACGGAAGCTCGGCGACCGCGTACAATCTCAGGTATACGGAAGACCTACTACCGCCATTTCTCGATGCGCTTACCTATGTGCAGTTTCGCCGCATATCTGCGTTTCTAACGCCAACAATTGCCCATTTATATTTCTATGTTTTAGACCTGGCAGACGCACATATTCCTTGCACATACAAGCATACAACTGCAACGTTTACTAGAGGTTTTGGCCTAACGCGGTTAGGCGCCGAAGAAGGCAATACAAATAATATGCTCGGTGCATTGCAATTATGGCAACGTTTCACAGTGAAAAGTGAATGCCGACGAAATGGAACGAGATTTATTGGCTCTAGTAGATTGAGATTCCTATGGTTACGACAATTTAATCTTAAGTAAACGGGTTGCTGTAATTTTTTTTTCTATTTCAAGTAGAAGTGGGTTACCATGAAGTGGATTACCATCGTTGATAGTGCAGAAGAGGCAGTAACAGTCCAGCTACCCCGACGACACGATGCCACATATACAAACAGTTCGAATAGATAGCACGCTATACATATATATGCATACCAATGTATTGTATAAGGCATAGTGGGAAACGAGTACAACTAAGGACTATTTTCTTACCGTTTTGCACCGGTTTGGCTGTTAGGTGTTTGCCTAGCCAACAAAGGTATCTTCGACCGGTTCGTCGCGTTTCCCGTCGATGCGTAGCCTAACCATATTAACCATGTTACAAACAATCACCATCATATGATCATAATTGTATCCTCCGTGAGCACCATCATTGTATCCTCCGTGAGCACCATCATTGTATCCTCCGTGAGCTGTATACGCACAGAGTCTGTTCTACGTTTGTTTCTCTGTTTACTTGCTCACTTCACGTTATCCTCGAGGGAAGAATACGAGCACTTCACTATTGCGTATCCAGGCGGCACGCACCAGTGATCATTGAAAAAACGCTACTGCTGCTGCTGTTGGCTTCGAACGCGTTCGGTCACCGCACTGTCCACCAATGTCGACCTGCCAATTTGAGAGAGCTCCAATTCATCGTATCCAAGCGAATCCACCGAAAAACAACGCAACTTAACATAGTTGTAGTGGCAGTTGTTGTTGTTGTTGTCGTTGTTGTTGCTGCTGTTGATGTTGTTGTTGTTGTTGCTGGTGCTGCTGATGTTGTTGTTCCTGCCGCTGCTGTTGATGTTATTGTTGCTTTTGTTGTTCTTGCTGCAATTGTTGTACTTGAAGCTCCATGACAAGCGTCGGAGGCGATAAGTCAAGAGGCGAAACCGTTGCTAGAGCCCTACAACCACGAAAGCGACTCAGAGATGACTGGTTGGCTGGCTGGCTGACTGGCTGGCCTAGACCCACGCGATTTCGTCTAGGAGACGAGGCTGAACGCTGCGCGTTCGCTGCCATTGGTGTTGCCTTTTAGCCTCTTCAAGCTAACCATTGGAGTAATTCTCACTAGCTGTAATAATGACTGCTACTACCCTTACTGGTGGTAGTACAGCTTACATGTCTGCTGTTGTAGGCACGACAAAAAATAATAATAACACTAAGGGAACACTCGTCGTCCACCTTCATGTCGCTATTCCCAAATTACGCTTTCCAATGCACCACCTGCACGCGTCGTGATCTCACTGTTGCGGTTATTGTTGTTGTTGTTGTTGTTGTTGTTGTTTTTGTTGCGAATTTTGTTGTTGCGGTTGTTTTTATTGTTGAGCTTGCACTTTACGCACACACCATCCACCATTGCGTAACACAACAAACAAGGTCGAAAACATGGCCGTTTTTTAGCAGAACAGCTGCAGCAGCAACCACAAAAACAACAGTCGCACCAGATCTACCACTGAAAATCCATACTTATAGATGCTACTACACGCGTACCGAATTTCTTCAGATTCATGTGGCTTATGATTACTGCACGGTTGTGGCAACTATTTTGTGAGGCGCCAAATACTCCGTGATCCGGTATCTTCAAACTACTGGCTTTTGGTCTGGGCATAGTTTAGTTGAGCTTGGGTATCGCTCGTCCGGCCGGTCAAAAGTCACCATCAACCAGAGGCTCGAGAGCTCGAGCGCATCTGGTTCCCTCGACCGCCAGCTTGTTTTTCTTCCATGCACGGACCTTCTAGAATAGCGACCGCGACGATGACATAGACGAGCACGACGGACACCACCGCCACCGCCACCACCAGGGCACCAGACATCCAGCCAGCCAGCAGGGCACAACTCTTTCGTGCTGACGATCCGAACGACACGGACGCCATGCCACGAGATGTCCACGTAGAAGGAAGGGTAGGCGGGAGGGCAAGCTGCTCAGCTCTCTTCACGGGAAAAATGTTTGTATGCTGTAGGCAACGCTGCCTAATGACCGTAGAGTGGTTGTCGTGGTTAAGATGCTTCTGCAGATGTAGTTGTTGCTACTGCCGCCGCTACTGCCGCTGCTACTGATGCTGCTGCTTCTGCCGCTGTTGTTGATATGATTGTTCCCCATGTTGTTACAGTTGTTGCTGCTGCTGTTGTTGCAGTTGAGGTCGTTCCTATGCTATGCTATTGATATCTTTGTTGTTGCTGCTGCTGTTGCTGCAGCTGTCGTTGTTGTTGCTGTTGTTGTTGCTGCTGCTATTGTTGTTACTTGTTATGTGCTCGCTGCAGTTGTCACTGTTATTGTCGTCGTCGTCGTCGTCGTCGTCGTGTTAGTTGTTGTTATTGTTGTTCTTGTCGTTGTTGTTGTTGTGGTTCGTGTTGTTTCCTCAGCTGGGACAGCAGTCTCATCCGACGCAGCCCGTTCTGACCCGCAGGGTAAGCAGTAGGGCAAGCAGACAGGCAGACAGGGCTGCCTGTTGACCAGGCACTGAAGATGCAGTTAATGCCCTACAGTCGCCTCTAACCGTCTTCCATTCTTCGGGAAGTCAGAGAGCAGATAGACAGGAATATCCGGCAACAACAGCAGCAGCAGACGCAGACCAGGAGACGCAGCAGCCACAGCGCGGCAATAAGAACAGTACCGATGGCCCCAGTAGCAAAGCAGCTAGATACGCGGTGGCGGCGCCACCACCACCGACCACGTCTCGGGGCCCAAACAGCCGTCGTCAGGCTGTGTGACTGGCTGACAGAGTGTGAGTGTGTGTGTGTTTGTTTGTACGTGTGTGTGTGTGTGTTTGTTTGTACGTGTGTGTGTGTGTTTGTGTACGAGTGAGGCAATCGTGTCGAACGAACAAAACACGTCCGGCCCCGCAAATCAGCAGCGGGCATCAGAGCAGCAGCAGCAGCAGCAGCAACATCACCGCCAGTTCATCACGTCGCTGTCCCCGTAGGCCGAAACCACCAGCTACTAGCTTCTACAAGTAGTGTCGGCGGTCGTGGCGTCGGCAGCAGGACCATGAAGAGAAAGAAGATCCTCAGAGGTAGAAGAGCTCGACGCTCTCCTCCTTCCTCTAAGGCAAACGCTTGGGCAAGCAGCGGCGGCACACTCTGGCTTGCTTGTGGTCGTTCGTCTGTCGTCGGCCCCTATCCCGTGGTTCGGTGCGGCCCTATCTCGTAGCTTATCGTCGTCATAGCCTGTAGCTCAGCGTGGCTCATCCCGTAGCCCATCGTCATTCTATCCCGTAGCTTATCGTCGTCGTAGCCCGTAGCGCATCGTGGTGGTTCTATCCCGTAGCCCATTGCCCTTCTATCCCGCAGTTCATCGTCGTCCTCCTCTCTCATAATTCTGCGTCCTCCTACCATGTAGCTCATCGTCATCCTATCTCATAGCTCATCGTCGTCCTATCCCGTAACTAATCGTGGTTGTATCCTGTAGTTCATCGTGGTTGTATCCTATAGTTCATCGTAGTCCTATCCTGTAGCTCATCGTAGCCATATCTCGTAGCTCATCGTCGTCTTATTCGATATTATCCTATCCTCATTGTGGCTATATCCCGTAGCTTATCGTGGTCCTATCCCAAAAGCTCATCGTCGTCCTATCCCATATTGACCTATGTCATATCTCATCATCGTCCTATCCCATATTGACCTATCTCGTATCTCATCATCAACCTGCCCCATATTGTCCTATCCCGTAGCTCATCGTGGTCCTATCCCGTAGCTCATCGTGGTCCTATCCCGTAGCTCATTGTGGTCCTATTCCGTAGCTCATCGTGGTCCTTTCCCGTAGCTAATCGTGGTCCTAGCCCGTAGCTCATCGTGGTCCTATCCCGTAGCTTATTGTGGTCCTATCCCGTAGCCCATCGTAGTCCTTTCCGTAGCTCATCGTTATCCTATCCCATATTGTCCAATCCCGTAGCTCATCGTGACCCTAACCCGTAGCTCATCGTCGTTCTGTGCCGCAGCTCATCGTGGCTCTACCCTAACCTCTTCGGCCCTATCGTTGCGGTCGTGCAGTCGGTCTCCTGGTCCTGCTGTTGGCAGTAATGCAGGCAGGCTCGCGCAGGCTGGCGATGGTGGGCCGCTGCCAGCGGCCACAACAACCCGAGGCGGGCCGCGGCAGAGGAAAACTGATTGCTGACGACCACAACAACGACGACGAGCCGACAAGACGACGGCCGTTCCCGGTGGCTGCCGCCACGCACGCTTGACGCTGCCCCAGTCTGGGTGCGGCTATTGTTGTTAATGCTGCGGCTGTTGCTGCTGCGGTTGAGGTGAGTCGTGTTGTTGACGCTGGTTGTGGCGCTGGCTGTTGTGGATGTCCTGATAGTAGTAGTTCTGGTAGATTTACTGTCGGCGGTGGCGTCGGCGGTGGCGGCGACGGAGGCGGCAACGCTCTCCAGCGTGGCACGAAGAAGCCACGTTCTCAGGGCAGGCAAAGCAAGACAAGACAAGGCGAGTCGAAGCATGGCGAAGAAAGAAGACAGGTAAGCTGAAGCTGCAACAAAAATACTGCTAGACAGACAGACAGACAGACAAACGAACAGACAAATGGGCGGACGGACGGACAGAGAGATGGCCAATGATGCTGGCTGACAACTTTCTGGTTTCTAACCATGCGCTTGTGTTGCTACCTATTTTCTCTACCTCTCTCCATGTCTCCCGTTTTCTACCTTATTCTCTTTCTCCTTCTGCTCTCCCGCTCTCCCTCTCTCTCTCTCTTATTATCGCTCGAGATGTGTGATCTCTCCCGCGCACCATATTCCTTCTTGCCTTCTCATTTTCTCCATCGCCTCTTCTCGTTCTCTGTCTCTTCTCTATATATCTGTATCTGCCAACTGTATCGTGTTTTCGCTGTAGCGTCTCGAGTTAGGTTTCGTCCTAGCCGACTACGTTGTGTTGGGACCAGTAAAGCAGCATGCAGACTATAGTCGCGGTTAGACAGATGGGTTGATGATCTGATTGCGGGTGCGATCGCTGCATCGCTCTCGAGAGCAGTGCGGTGGCGTGCGATGCCAACGCGCCAAGAACCAGCACCGCGCCAAACCACCGTCTCTCGGCCGTCGGTCTCCACAGCACCAGCGAAATCATCATTGTCATCATCACCATCACCTTCACCTTCATCGTCATCATTATTATTGTTAACAACAACAACAACAGCAACAGCCAGCTTCAGCAGCAGCTAGCAACAACAGCAACAGGTAGCAGCAGCAACAACAACAACAATAACAACAACCACTAGCAGCAGCAGCTGTAACAACAATTACTAGCTGGAACAAAACAACCAACTGCTTCATCTGTTAATTAACTACGTTTTCTCAATGATCAAGCGCTAGTTGGTTGGTTGGCTAGTCGGGTTATTAATCGAGTTTCCTACGCTGACCACACGACTATAATTTCTCGTGTTCTCTAAGCGATGCTTATTGAGGATAGATGATAAAAAAAAACACTATGCCGCGGAGAGTCAGCAACAACACTACCACAACTGCCACAAAAGTTGCTGTTGGGGAAACCCTAGGTATCTCGCAAGCACGTCCGGATAAGAGACGGATGGGATTGTCTATAATTAAAAGCAGCCACCTTAAATAATAATAATAATAATAATAATAATAATAATAATAATAATAATAATAATAATAATAATAATAATAATTACCACGCATCTTCTTTTCTTTTATTCTGCCAGGTACTTAGATGACGGGGTTCTCCGCGGGGACCTCCTGGCCGTATTTGATTATATTCAGAAAGTTATTGACTTTGGTGCGATTAGCGATGTCACAGCCCACAACGAAGTTGAGTTATTAGATTTAAATACCCCTGTTGACCTACTTCCGGGCTGTCGCGTAGTGGACAAGGTTAACCTGGAGCTGCTGGGTGTACCCGTATTCGCGGACGGCATTGAAAATGCATTAAGCAGTCGAGAAGACAACCTTGACTTCGCCACAGACCGATCACTGCGGCCTACTCCTTCTTAGCTTTTGCTCTTTAGCCGCGAGGTTCACATACCTTAGAGGTTGCAACCCGTTCTTATGGTCAGAGCTCCTACAGATGGAGGTTAGCTTTTTTTTTAATGGAATTAGCTTAGACATTTAGAGAAGATACTATATCTTAGCCTGACCGCTGTGGCAAGGGAAATGGTAATGCTCCTGGTCTCTTTAGGCGACCTAGGTGTGCCGGACGCGGTCATGGTGGCAGGACCCGCCCTGCCCTGTCTGCATATTGAAACTTTTGGACGACGAGACAAGCGCAGAACTGCGGCTTGGTGTTGACCTAATTGTGCTCCACGGATGTCGTTGTGGTAATCTTGTGGACGCGTTGGCCCATCAGGGCCTGTCATGCGCCTTGAGTGCAGGTCGACGAGGCACGTATTCGGCTTTAAATAACTGAGATCTGCCGGCTTTCCGTGTGTACTAGAACCCCTGGAGACTCGACTGCTTCAGAAGACCGAAGAAAATCTATATTTGTGGCTCCGTAACACCTCGCAGGAGAGGTCTGCATGTCCAATTGAAAGCGATATACTCTATGGTCACTTTAGATCGATCCTCAGCTCACATGACACAGTGCCAAGGGCAGTGCCCACTCTCATGTCGGCCTGGTCAGAAGAGGATCTGAAATGGAGAACTCAACTAGACGAATACTTCACCGTCCAAGAAGTGGCGGAGGCACTGCGTCAACTCCCTAGAAACAAAGCACCTGGGCCAGATGGCATCTGTAATGAGCATCTGCAGCAGGCAGCCACAATAACCGCACACTGGACCGCGCTTTTTAATAGGTGCATTTACAACGGTCGACTACCATCAGCATGGAGACAGTGCGTTATGGCACTTATTCCAAAGGGCAAGAGACCGCGGACCGAGCCCTCTTCTTGGCGGGGCATTGCCAAGAAAAGCTGCGCTCACAAACTGCCTGCAAGCCTCCTAGCCGCTCGTCTAGCGTCGTTCGTCGAATACAAAAAGGCATTACTAGACAAACAACATGGTATTTGTGCGCAGATGTCAACACTAACTGCATGTGCAATCCTTCTTGCAGATATCGAGCAAACCCTGTCACGAAAGGGACAGTTTTTTACAGCGTATTTGTGGATTTCCGAGCCGCGTTTGATTCAGGCTCAAGAACTCGAGTCCTGCTAAGCCCGCCGAAATCGGGGGTCCCAATACGGATGCTGACATTGATGAAGGACGTGCTACAATCCAATCAGATCATCTTGGACGACGGTGTAGCGGAGCACCCAAGCATAGAACAAACGACAGGCTTTGCCCAAGGCGATAATTTCAGTCCTTTGCTTTTTTGTTTACTGGTAGCCGAGTTACCAACACGTTTACAGATCCGACACCCAGCTGTCAAGATAATTATGTATGCCGACGATCTAGTACTCTACAGTAGCAGCAGATACCATCTGCAACAGGCGCTGGCCATTTTGTCGGCGTACGTGAACGTAGTAGGCTTTAAAATAAATATGCAGAAGCCAGAAGCTATGAAGTTCAGGCACGCGGGCAGGCTGGCCGTGACCGATAGAAAATATTGCGATGATTTATTAATCATTTATAATACATTTGCACACTCGGCACTGCTCGCCTTAAAAAAAACTAACTAACTTAACTAACCTTGTCCATTTAACCTAAAACTTAGGTTAAATGGACATAACCTGAGCTATGTAAATAAGTTCACATATCTCGGTATCACAGTGATCCCCTCAGCCAAGACCTTCGCTGCACATATAGAGGAAAGGTCTCGAAAAGCCTTGATTTAAGAAGCCCTATAAGAAGCCCCAGATGCTCTCTATTAAGGCAGCGCTAGCTCTATTTGATATGAAAATAGCGCCAATTGCATCATACGGGATCCAGCTTGTGTGGGCAAAACTAAGCTCGACTCAACTTGGTGCACTCGATCGGGTGAAACCAGCTTATTTGAAACGGGTATTAGGTTTACATACGTCAGCATACAACCGCCTCACGTATTTGCTGTGCGATGCTCCACTATTCGTGGAACAGATCAAAAACAGTTTGCGCTTCCAGACACCCCTGCATACAGCAAGTTCATACGGCGATATGAAGAGAAAATGGCAGAGATCGACCCACATTTGTATATGACAGATGCAATGGTTAGGTCAGAATGAAAGGGCACGAGCAGGACAAACAGGCACATAACCGCCCCGCTTTGCTGTGCACGGTTTTTACCACCTTCTATGTCAGAAAGGCGCTTGCCATAAACCCTGTGACACATGTGTTTGCAAATATTGTTATGGTATATGTGTAAGATATCATGGCTGTGAGTGCAATGCAATCCCCTCTCTAACAAAGCTGGCACTGAGCGATTTTTTATATTATTATTTATTAACATTACGAGGCTGTATTGATATCGATCGTACAATTGTATTTTTACCCAATCTGGTGTGTAAATATATTATGTGAAGTCTGACCCTGACGCTCTTTGAGCGTGGCCGCACGTTTGTTTGGGACGCAATTATAACCGACTCATTAGCCTCTGCGACGGTCAGTGCTAGTGTGCACCGAGCAGGTCATGCCTCCAGGTTAACAGAAGTGGAGGCTGTTAACAAATGCAGAACTGCTAACAAATGCAGAAAATACTCTAGCGTTGATTATCTGCACAAATTTTGTCCGTTGGCGGTCGATACTATAGGAGCTGCGGGTACCCTTTCACTCAAGCTGATCCGGCGTGTGGGTAAAAGCCTTAACCTTTCGACTGGAGACTCGAGAGCATCCGAATTCTTGCTTCAAAGGCTGTCGCTTGACATTCAGTTAATCAGCTGCTTGCTTTGCACACGTGTGGATAGGCGCGTCTCGGGTAAAATGCGGGTAACTGCTTCCGTCCTATGGCCCGACTTGAATGTGTTGCACCTCGTTTTTTGGTTAGATTTATTTCTGCTATTTCGTTTTATAGACAATTGTGCAACAGCCGCCCCACTGGAGCCCCACACTACCGGTCCACTATTGCAAAGAGCTTCCCCGCTGTAATGACCGTCTGTGCAACCGCATTGACCGCATTTTCCAGTTAGTCTTCTAACAAAAGTGGAAGTGAGAGAAGGTTGTATTGGCATTGTGCGTTATCATTCACTGACCGTTCTCCACTTCTGACGGTGTACTGAATTTACCATGCCGCCTGTGACACTTGATTGAATTACAATACGTACTGTAGAGACTTGTTACCAGCTGTACCACTTTTGCACCATTTGTCAACCTATATCGCTTTGTGAGTCAGTTGTGCATCGGATACAATGGTATATATATATATATATATATCGCTGGCCATCTTTCGCTCTAAGGAGCACCTAGTCAGAGGCTATTGATCGAGCTATAACCAGGTTTAGGGGCTAGGCAAGCCGCACTAAAGTTAAGTCTGTTGCATGCATTCGGTGCCTAATTGTACTTGCCAGTAAAGAGGGTGCGAGCGTTAACAGATAGTCTAGGACCCTATGTGAGATTATGTCCTATGTGGCAAATAGTAACGAAATCAAATAACGAAAATTATACTCACAAATAAAAAAATCACACACTTTATATTGTACACGAGAGGAAACCAAAAACAAACGCAAACTGTGTATTTGCGCTGACGTTTAAAAATAAAATCATTTTATTCAAAAGCTACCTGCAGCAGCAGCAACAACAACACCACCAACAATATCGAGAGCAAATGCAGCACCAACAACAAAAAACTACACTAACAGTAATTTATGCTGAGACAACAAAAATTACGATGATGACGAGGCAAAAAACTACACTAACAGTAATTTATGCTGGGACAACAAAAATTACGAGGATGAGAGGAGAGAACGGAAACGACGGTCTAATCCAAAAAGCTCTAGCGACGGCAATGCGCCGCACCACTCACAGCCAGTTTGTTATCATGACCTAGGCTTATTGACAACTGCAAGTCTGCAGTTCACACAGTACCGCTGTACTCATCCACATATATATATATATATATATATATATATATATATATATATATATATGTAATATATATACCCATCCACACATATATATATATATGTAATATATATTTTCATCCACACATATATATATATATATATATATATATATATATATATATATATATATATGACCATACTAGTAGATGATATTATAAGTTGATGACGTGATCCACCAGTTCAATATAGGTACTTAATCCATCACTAATGTCATATGGATCAATTCGGAAAAGGATCTTCGCATAGGCTATCGCTTTATCAAACTTGGCACGCCTTATCTTCAAAAGTATACATTTCCACAGAATTATAAAAATGAAAGAATCACGAACAGAGCTTTGCGGTGTTCCCGTGCCAGCATTATGTCAGCACGATTCCACCGAACCGATCCTGACGGCCTGCGTCGTACGTTTGGCCAATGATCATTCAGATTTTCGATCCTTTTTTTTGTAGAAATGTTGGCTCCTGGAGACAAAAAGAGTTCTCATGTTGGACGTTCTCAAAACACTTAATTTTTTTACAGTCAAAAATGTTGGGAAGACAGAAACAAATGATAGTCTGAAAGCGCAAGATTCGTAGGAGTATGGTAACTGCTCAATAAGTTCCCAGCCTAGGTTGTATACTTTTAAGGCTTGTGTTACTCACATGGAATCGTGCGTTGCCTAGCAAAAGATGACCCCTTCTTTGGTCACGAGTTGTGGACGCGTTTGGCGCAAATTTTTCTTAAACTCATTGGAGGTGTTGGCAGTAGAGATTTCTTCTCCTTCTTTCTTTTTCAACGGTCAAAGTGAACGCAAAATAGAACAACATAACATTATAACATAGCCTTATTTAAATGAACGTTTTGCTTTAGGATGTCGATCTATTTGCTACCCTTGAGTTGGCTCTGGGAACTACCTGCGCCCCTCTGATCGGAATTCTTGCCTGCTTACATTCTCGTAGAGAACTCATTTTTTATCGCAGGTTACCAGATGAGTCATCCAACGAAGCTTGGGTGTGGCGATTGAGTAGGGAAGCAGATGCTAAAACTGCAAAAAAGTTGGCACTAATCTAATAATAATAAATAAGCACTAATCTATTTTGTTTTGCAAGAAATCCCTTGAAATGAATGTTTTGCACAATGCTCAAGGTTGCGACTCAGACAGCTGCGGCACTTTTGTCTATAAACATGTGCTTCATTCGACGATTAAATGCGACTGATTGTTCGTTAATGAAAAAAGATACACGTAAAACGCCAGTAATGCTATTTTGAGCATAACTTAAGCAAACCACTTGTGTGGGCTCGTTGTCCGCTCTATCCGTATATACCGTCGTTGCCGTCATTGGAAGGCCGGATGAAAAGTCTGACGTTATTAATGTATGACAAGAGAATGATCAGTTTGTTAATCACCTTTGTAGAATTTTCATAATTTATTCATTAGGCATTGTATTTTTTTATTGTATTTAATTCACCTTTTCGGGCCGTTTCTTGCTTGTTTGCCGCATATTTACACAAAAACTCCACTTGGATGCTTATATTAGACGAAAAACGGCTTACTTTAAATGTTCATTTATTATTTCTATTAATTCCACTACCGACTCATTAGCTCCTTCGATAGTCGGTGCAGGGCCCGACCGAGCAGGTCATGCGTCCAGGTTAGCAAAGGCTAACAAATGCAGAAAATACTCTGGCGTTGATTATACGCACCAATCTTGTCCATTGGCATTCGAGACAATGGGAGGTGCAGGCCCCCTTACATTCAAGCTGATTCAGCGCGTGGGTAGAAGCCTCAATCTTTCGACGGGAGACTCGAGAGCATTCGGATTCCTGTGCATCCGGATTCGTGTAAAAGGCAGTTGCTCGTCATTTAACAAGGAAATGTAGCATCTGGTCGGGGCACAATATTAAACTGGGCTAATCCTGGGCAAGAGAACCTGTGACCACACGTTCGCTCGAAGACAATTGTTCACTACAAAATGCTAACGTAAGAAAATTCTATAAATAATTCTTCATAAATTACAGTGTTACTACGACTACTACTAATAATAAATAATTCTGCTAATAAATAGAGCAAGATCCCTACGGGCTTGAGACTTAACCTGAGATATATCTTTAATGCACCGAGGGCCGGACATGCGAAGATATCTAGGGTTTCCCCAACAGTTCTTGTGGCAGCATTGTCGCTGACTCTCAGCGGCCATGCTGCAACATATCCGGCCCTCGGTGCATTGAAGATATACCTCAGGGTAAGCTCCAAGCTCGTAGGGGACGAAGAATGCTCAAGAATTAGAATTAACCGGTTGACGTATATCCATGCCTACGCTGAACAGACGCTGCGGACAATCCGGATGAATCAGCTGAGAGTTTCAGTTGGCTGAGGATACCTTCGCGAAGCCCTATTCCCTCCACCTGGGCTTTTCGAGGCGCATCTGGGGGCAGCTGCGATTCGTCTTTATATCTGTCGTTGTTGTTACTGCTATCACTGCCGTTATAGCTGTCATTATTGTTGTTGCTACTGTTGTTGTTGTTGTTGCTATTGTTGTTGTTGTTGTTGTTATTGTTGCTATTGTTGTTGTTGTTGCCGCCGCCGCCGCTGCTGCTGTCGCCATATGGGTTATCCTCTTCGTTGCGAATTGCAGAGGGCCTTGACAATCCTTCGGCGTCGTCAGGACTATGCACACCGGCCGCTGCCGCGCCTGGGCCTGTGGGCGCTCCTACCTGCTGGATGAGGTTGGCGCTCGGCTGCGCCTGTTGATCAAGCGGGCCGCCAAACTGCTGATGGGTTAGGCCGTTACCAGCATGCTGGCCAAAGTGGCCTTTCTGACCGGCGGCAGGCGGCCCCCCGTACGGCTCGCGGAGCTGACCTGAGGGCGCTGCGGACGGCGACAACGACACTGATGCGGGCGGCCGTGCAGGCGACGGAGGCGGCAGCGAGGGCACAAATGGACCACGATTAAAGGCGAAAGCCTCTTGGGTGGGCGCGCGTATTATCGCGCTTGGGTGCACAGCGAACTCGTTCGGCCGGAATCCTGTAATATCAGTGCGTGATACACACAAGATGGTGCGGCACATATGGCAATTGTGTGTTTATTTGTTTCGATTCCATTTTAACCACCAGTACTAGTTTACGACCATTTAGCGCCCATATGTACTATTAAAGCCATATTTAGAGTTGGGCATACAAGCACGCAAGGGAATTTAGCACACCGATATAGTGAAGCTAGCGTTAACGTGATCGAGAGCCGTTAACGCTAGCTTTTTTGTTGTTTGCAAAAACTCAAACGAGAATGTTATAGACGTGCTGCTCTTTCTGCTTCTGTCTGCCTTGTTTGTGTAGGGACCAACCCGACTGAAAGACGCCTATTGGAACTATTTTTCTGTGCCGCTTCTTCGTGTAGTCTAGATTTAATCTTATAAATTTGGTTTGAGCCACCTTGAAGACGCATCTAAAAATCGCGTCATGTGCTGCTGCTGAATGCTCTTAATGGCAGCATACGCCTTTGGGATTTCCTGGATTTCGAAAAAGTCGTTTTATTGCAAAATTAGAGGTTTGACGTTTCAACTTTTCAACACTAAATGCTTAATAGTATTGCCCTCTTTTGTCGGCTGTTTCGGGTCCCAATGTCTTGGATTTTTGGAAAGTGTTGGAAATTTCATTTCACTGCTCATTGAAAAATATGACGTCTTCACTTAGCAAGAGCGAAAGATTCAATGATATATATATATATATATATATATATATATATATATATATAATTGGCTGCGTGTGTACGAAGGCCGGCATCCATATCAATTCACAGAATATATGGGTCATCACTTCTCTTGAAAATACACGCGTTTTCTGGTATTATGTACAGACTCCAGCGTATCAATTGTCTCATCTATTGGAAAGCCAATGTTTTTCATATTTCGATTTTGCTCGACCGTCGTCAACTTTGTCCCTGGCTACATTCGGATTAAGCTGTGTTCCGTCACCTCTAACTATACAAATAAGATTTCAATCATTACATATGCATGACATCGTTGAGTTTGCGAAAGATTACCAAAGAAAGTTGATCCAATGCGATTATATAGCATCTATCTATAACATACTGTAATTCTGTACAAATATATATATATATATATATATATATACAAACATAGCCAAGTTCTATAACTAAATTTAATTTACAGTTAAGCTAACAACAAGCTTACATTTGTCTTTAAGTAAAAATGTTTTCCTTTCAACTAAGCTATGTTTCGACATATTTTACTTAAATACTATAAATATACGTCGACGGAACGAAGTAAATATTATCGCCGGTAGCTTTAACTATTTTTAGTTTGATTACAGCACAGCGCATTCACTTTAGTTTTCAAATTTGCAGGTTTACATTTTTCTGAATAAATATAAACACTTAAGTGCGTCAAAACATACCTGCAGGTCCTGAATACCCCGATCCAAATGCAGGCTGGCAGGCAACTAACTGCGATGCAAAGTTTGGAGAGGCGTGAGCAGTTGGGAAGACGTTTGATGGGCCTGTTTGGAAGTTATAGATAGGCGTTCCGAGGAATGCATTTCCAAAATTGCCTGCGCCGAAGCCGTAACCATGAGTAGGTCCTCCCTGGCCACCCTGCAAGATATATATATATATATATATATATAATTTAAAACAAATACAACTGCATCATCATCGTCGATTACCTTGTTAAAGACGTATTGTTCTGCCAGGATTTTGTCTTCTATGCAAGAGTACAATCGTCCCACGATAAGCGACGTTAATAACGTGTAAAAGACGCTTGTAAGTGCCTATAATTCATTGGATCAGTTGCATTCCCCTTTTGCTTAAAAATATGCTGTTTTCCGCTTTCCGTTTTCTTTCTTTTCCGTTACTAATTAGTGATCTTGCTTTGTTGAGCACACTAATTGTATAGTTTTGTCACAAAAGGGCACATAGCAACGATGTTAGACCTCAGGTGTTCATTGAGAATACGATCAGATCCAGCTGATTTCCCGTTTTGCTTCGATATAATTGCGGCGTTGATTTCGTCCCAAGTAAATTTAACAACTTTGTCTAAAAGATCCGGATCTTATTGATAGATTTCTGAAATAGGCTACCAACTCTTTCTCATTTATAAGTGGGTTTGAAAGCACTAGTCTTGTCCGTGAAAAAACAGCCATGGTTTCTTCACGTTTGCCGAGGTTAGCCGAATGCGTTCTTGTTCTTCGTAGTGCTGTCTCTTGTTCTTTGGTATTGTGGCCATGTTAGACCATTCAATTTTTTTTCAATACGACTTATCACATCTGTGCCGTAGGCCATTGGTGCTTTTTCCAGTTCATGAGCGTCCAGTGAGCTAGAACGTCGATTTATTATAGATTTGGCCTTTTCTTGGCTTCGGTGTAACTTGAACTCCACTTGACAGTGCTTACGGTGTGCCGACGGTATCACAGTAATTTTAATAATGGCCTCGACCGTCTGTAGTATCGATGATAAAACTATGTTAACCGCACTGTATTCGTTGCAACAAAAATATACTGGGTCATTATATCTACTATGAATGCTTAACACAAGTTCGTTAACTGCAGCTTTTACCCGGCATTTTCTTTCGCCAAAGCACAGTTAAAATCATCACCTCTGATTTTATTTTTATTTACATTTGTGCAGTCACCTATGTCCTGTACTATTTATTGAACGGTCCGTTCTGGAGGGCTATAAACTCATATAAGATAGTATTGATCAGTTCTAGTATTATCTGCCTGGTGGTGTTACGTAGGAGTTTTGCATACTCCTCCGTTCGCACGTCTATGCACACACCCCAATTTGATCGTTTCCGGCCCTCTGATGTAGCCGCTAGTCCATAAAACATTTTGTGACTTAGAAAGGAGTGCATGTTTATTATGTTTTAAATGTTTCAGTTAAAAATAATATGTCATATTCACTAAACATGTCATCTTCTGATGTTCGGCACAGACTACTTAGGGACTTTACATTCCACAACAGAGATTTTGTGGACACTGTCATCTCGGTCCGATTTCCGCACTCAATATCGAGTCGCTTATATGTTTCATTTTCGTCATCGTTGTTATCGTTGTCACTGTCTATTGCATTATATACTTTATACTGCTGTCCGAAAGTGTATACACCATGGCCATACTGGCGGGTCCAGTAGAGCAATAAACTTATGAGCCTCTACCTAAACGTAATAGCTGTTATAATATGCCTGATTCATACCAACGAGCTTCGTCAGTTTCACGTCTGCGTTGAACCCAATACATCGGCTGACGTACTCCTTGCGCCTTGAACGTCTGCAGAGTGCGATCACTTTAATCTGCTGACAAAGAGGGCTCTGACTCTTGGACGTTTAGGGATTTTGCGTGCATTAAGGCTCTTAAAGTGCACGTCAGTCTGGATGGACTCATATCGAGCCTTTAGAAAAACAGAAAATTGAAATTTGTAGCTGAGAACTATACTGATGGCACGGCCTTTTGTTTACAGAAGTGGAAAAGAGCATTGCATAGGAACCTCTCGCTAATCGGCCGAATAACTTGGCACCTTGACAGCACCATACCATATGGCCATGAAACCCAACTACCTTAATATTGGTGGATGTGTTTGTAGTTTTTGTGGAGAGTGCGATATTGGACGCTACCATATACTTGCAGAAATTTGCGTCCCTATTATCCAAAATTAAATACATACTGTAAGACCGTACTGTAGCACCCAGTGACTCAGCGTAAAACATGAATTAATTGTCTACAATTTTTATGGTGAAAGTAACACTAAATAAATGAATATATATATATATATATATATAATATATATATATATATATATATATATATATATATATATATATATATATATATATATATATATATATAATATATATATATATATATATATATATATTCATTAATTTAGTATTTATTTCACCATGTATATATATAAACAGTTGTGTCATTAAAAAAAGAACAGGCAGCGCTGACAGCCGCCCCGAATGACAACCAAGACCGAGCGGATGTTTTTGCCAATACAAGACGCTACAGGGTGCAGCTGGTGAGATCAGCGCCGACAACATAGACCGGGACTCCCTCCTCATGGCCTCGAAGTAGTGCCACACAATTCCGAACCTTAAGGGGGTGCGGCCAAAGACGGGTTTTAGTGGGTGAGCCAGCGGTTGCCAGCTCTGCTTGTGCATAATGCATTTGCCGAAACCTCCGGAAAAAACGACCCCAACGACTTAAGTTCCACACTAGTTTCCACGTTGTTAGTTCCACTGACGCATGTGCACCAGGCATTGCCAAAACCTTCCATATCAGCAGAGAGAGAGAGAGAGATATTATCAAGGCTCATGACAAGCATCATTCACGATCGTAGGTTTGGATAAGTGCTGCCGGATAAGTGCGCCTACCGTTTGTAGACCGCTGTGATAGGACGGCTTGGCTGCCGCTTGATTTGGAACCCAGTAGACTGGCTGGGAAAAGCCGAACGGGAAAAATGGTGACCTCTTGTTGAGTTGGTCGTCGGACCCACTCGTTGTTGTCGTTGTCGTCGAATTGGCAGCAACTTGGTGGGAAGGGGTCGCTTCGTTAGTTTGTGCCTTGTCCTGCTGGTGTGTCAGCGGTGCGCCGTGGCCAACGCTGCTCACAATGCATAGCACTACCGGAACAGCCACTAGAAGCACCATGCCCGTCATCGTGCTAGCCCAGTACACACACACAAAAGAAAACAACAACGATCCAAGCCACGCGAGTCAGTCACAATTGCAACAATGGCACATTTTGTATATACTTAGTTACTAGAAGAACGCTACAGGGATAACACGAATAATGATAGCAGCGGAATAGTCTAGGAAACTTATAGCCGTTATGGGATTGAGACAAGTAAGTCCGTTGTCATCGCAGATTTTTTTTAACTGTGTATAGAGAGAATAACGCGAAATATTAAGAGCACTGGAGAGGATAATGATATATATAATTGTAAATAATAATCCCCTATGATCGCAGATAGGGTAAAATGTTGTATCTATCAGAACACCTATGATGCTGCTTGTTGACGGCATGATAGTGTTAGGGCAAGACACTAGCGAGATTCAGGAAATGCGACATGCATGTGGGAAAGCAGCGAAGGAACTGAACAAGGTGTTTAATGAAAAGAGGAGCGGAATTTTAGTATTAAATGTGGTTAGGGGGAAAGAAGGGTAGTATTACAGGGTAGGGACTTAGAGTACTTAAGTCAGCAGAAGTATCTTGGGCCGACAATGACTACAGGAAATGATTATTTAGAGGAAGAAGAGCTATTACCGAAGAATGAGCCTGAGAGAGGAAGACGTGCAGTAAAGTCTAAGGGTACTCAAGGGTTCAATAAGTATATAGTCACAGTGATAACAATATATAGAAGGCCATGCATATACCTGGATTGACATTTGCAAATGCCCCTCTAATCCACAGCGTGGGGTTTGAAGAAAATTAGAAGGAACACAACGAGAAGTGATAAGATTTTCTTGGGTGGCCGTCTTAATTGCGCCAAAGAGTTTCTTGAGGGTAATGGGGAATGTCTATTTTTACAAAAGGAAGCACAAAGTACGCTAAGGTTTAGCATTATAATTAAAAAAAGTTGTCAATTAATGTTTACGAGAGACACCCATTTAAGGATAGGTTAAGCAGACGCAGGTGGTGAAGACGGCGTCAAGCGTATAAACGAAATGGGGTCATGGAGTAGAACTCGCGGGTAGGGAGATTGGGTACATTAGCAAGGAGCAAGTGCAAAGTAGCGGAATGAATGGTGAAATCGAGGGCAAAAGAGACATACACGGATAAATGAATCCTGTGTATGTCTCTTTTAGCAGATGCCAGGGCAGAGATGTTAGACACAAGGATATAGCGAGCTAAATATGCAGAAAGGAAAAATTCAGAATGCCGAGTTTGTGGGTGAGAAAATAGGTCATTTGAACATAAAATAATGTAAGTTTTGGGAGGATCCAAGGTATAGATCTGTCGGAGGATAGAGGGCGCTTACTTTGTGGGTATTGGAGAAGGATAGATTGGGGACGTGAATTCTTATGTAACATATGCGCTGCCGCTTTAAGCGCCTCTGATACAAAAGGGTGACATGTGTTTTTAGGTTTACATGTCAAAAGAATAACACGTCAATCAATAATATATATATATATAGGAGCAGTCATAGTAAACGAAGAAGGGATTAAGTCATAACGACATATCAGCAACAGCAATCCGTTAGTTTCAACAGTGCTTTCCGTTATGTTTGCGTTTACCAAATTAACTCTAATAATTGCAATATTCTAATAATCTGTGTTAATTTTTACTAGTGTTAATAATGTGTAGATACGTAATTTGTAAATACCAACGGTAGCAATACTCGATACCTTCAATTACAACGCAACAACAACAACGTATATTCTATATATCACAACGTATTTGCATCGTAGCGATTATACATACCGTACGTTGTGACATACGTGAAAGGATGTCCTTCAGCAGGAAGTGACTGTTTGTTCTTTGTTCTGCAAAACGTTGTTGTTGGAGAAATAAGTGAAGCTCTTCATTCGACGGCGTGTAAAATCGCCCCTTTATCAACGCTAGTCATATACAGTGTATCTACAACTCCGGGTCATATACCGTGTATCTACACAATTATTGTCCTTGCCCCAGAAGTAGTAGACGAGTAACGTTTCTGTGCTCTAAATGAAGGGGAAGTGCTTTTTTCGTCTCTAGGACAAAGTAAAACACACACACACGTCGCTTGAGCATACTCCGGTTCCGACGACACTTCACTCCAGCTTTGAGGTGCTCACAGGACGCTGATCGTCTTCAGTTTGGCTTCAGAATCGGTCGTCGCCGCAATTTGTGCCTGTGGTCCCATAGCGGCTAAACAGCGAACCGGCATGAACTGCAGGCAACCGCGGCGGACACAACGTCCAAAGTCTTTTCCCTTGCCCGAATCATGCGCGCACGCTGACGCAAATATAGGGGCTCGTTTATTCTCCTGTTAAACATGATATCACGGCCGATACATTTACCGTCCGTTGCTCTGTGTGGTTCTGCATACCCATACCCACCCAATATGGCATGATGTCATATAGTTTTTGCTCACATAAACACCTATAAACTATAGCAGAACAAACACAACACACACATTTTTGGGTGTTTTTGGACAACATGTTTCGAAAAACAACGAGCCGGCAACGGGAGACGAGAAGAGATCTAAATGAGAAAACGTCGAGAATCGAGCGTATGCCGTTCGGTCTTGAACCATTGGCTAAGTATAGAGTAAACGAATTAGGGTTAAATTACAATTTTGCCCACTTCGGCAGTTAGGTGCGTGGACACAGCGTGGACCTTCTCGATTTGAGGGGTGCAGCAGCCAGAGCTGCAACAGCAACAACAACAGCAAGAACAACAACAACAACAACAGCCACAACAACAACAACACGTCACCCGATTCGTTCCGGTTTCCCCATGACGCAATCTAGGCTACCGCTAGTTCCTATAGGATCAAGTCCGCCTGCTCCACCCCGTCAACCATAGCTTTGCAAGGCGGCGGCGGCGGCGGCAGCATATCGAAGTGACGTTCGCAAACCATCGTCATTATTTCAGTCCTCATCTTTTCCGTGGTTGCTGTCAAACATTAGAGTTACGTGAACGTCATTACAATCGCGGCAGCAAGACACCAGAAACCCAGTCGAGACAATTCCTCCTCAATGGTACACCAGCGAAGTCGTTGTCGTCGTCGTCGTCGTTAGCAAAGTTATCGATGCCGAAGACGATCCCGACAAGCGAGCGGACAATTCAACATTGCCTCAATCGGTTGTGCGGCCGTGGCGAAGGGGCCGGCGAAGGGTGGTTGCGGCGGCAGCGGCGGTGGTAGTGGTCCGTGAAGGCACCGCGGATTAGTGAGGGCGCATCCCTGTTAGTGGCGATGGTCGCCCGAAACGAGGAAAACGATTGCCCGCGCCGAAGACATCGGCAACGGGAGCCGGTAGTATCTTGGATGCCGGCTTCGCTCGCACGCGGTGCTCCGGGTGGTGGCCTGATGGCCGCTCCTCGACGCATATGAGTGATGAAAGCCGAACATGGCCAGCGTTTACCCTGGCGTTCCAGGCAGCAGCGCCTGCTACAGTAGAACCGTACATAGACCATGGTGTAGGCACCCACTACAACAATAGCAACAGTACTAGCAACAAAGGCAACAACAACAACAGCAACAGCAACAACAGGAGTGGCAACAAGAGCAACAACAGCCACAACAACCACAACAGCAGTAGCAGCAGTAGCAAAAAACAACAACAATAAGGGAACGCCGGCGGTACCGGAATGCTGCAATGCATGCCACAGTGTGACGTACAAAGTGAAAGGGAGCAAAAGAGATGATACCTTTTTTGTATTTTCCGCATCTGGATAGCACGTAGTCGCCACCACGAGCTTATCTAATACGGGTTGCTGGCTGACATAGCATAACATGAAGTTGCCGTTGTTGGCATACATGCAGCGGTGTATGGTACAAGTTATTGATGGCCAGCTTGATTAGTGATGATCACCGCCACTTGAGTAGTGGATCAATCAGTAGATCGATCGTTGGACAGACAGTTTTTGGACTTCATCAGTCATTCTGAGACTCAATCACCAATCCCTCGTCGAAGCGCATCACGCATAACTGGTGCTAGCTGGGTTCCAGCAGCTTTGTTCTCTCTCTCTATTTCGTTTCTCTCTCACTATTTATATATGTGTACACACCTAAAAAAAGCTACTACTGCTACTAATTATACCTATTATAATGCGATCACGTTTCCGGGCTAAAAATAAGGGAACCTCGGCTAACTTCCGACCCCATTTCCGACAAGCACGTATAGTTTCCTAGGGCTCAGGGCAACTAGTAGCTGAATATCATAATAATTATTCTAAAAATGTGTTTGGCCTATCCTCCCATTTTGCCGATTGTATTATTACGGTAGTAGTTGTATTAATTAATCACGTTTTTTGACGGGCCCAACAAATTGGCAATCTGTCATTCTATGAAATTCAGTGGAAATCGTGTAGAACTATATGAAAATGTACACTTCTCTACTTGGCGCTTGTGTGACGCGTTTTCAGCAGGTTCACGATATATATAGGGCAAAGAAGAAATACACAAACGATATACGCTATATCTATTATGAAGGTGGGTGACTAGCTAATGCTGTAGCATGTTCTTTGTTGACAGGGGGAGTGAGACCTAAGAAACTGTACATTAAGTAGAACTGAGTAGTGCGACTGAAAACATTGCTAGAAGTTCCTTACCGAAAGCTACTATTGACTTAGAGGTACGAACAGAAGTCGCCTGCGCCGGGCAACGGTCGGAGCCTTTAAGGTGATCATGACGTGCCCTTGGATCGGATGGCGGAGCGCCACCGTTTATGAAAAACCCTACACTCAAGCAGGAAGACGAGCGGAAGCGTAGCATCACCATCATATGACAGGAGAAGAAGGATGGCCAGGAGAACGGTACTCCAGGCGCCTCCAGGTCTCCGGAAACTTATACCAAACATCAAGACTGACTAAATCGGTCTGAGGAGAACTAACCCTCCACACCACCGTGGTCCTAATGAATTACGGGCATTTTCAGTTCTTTCTGTTCAAGATCGGAAAGGCTACCAGGCCCACCCGCGTGCGTTCATTGCGGCGATGGACTCGAGGACAACCCAGGACACACTATTTTGAGGTGTCCATAGACGGAGCAACGCGCTGCCGCGACCTTAAAAAGGCCAACACCAAGCAGTCCAGTGGTGGATCCATTCAGAATCTGCAAATCAATGCAAAAGTCTCTACACCAATAGCATGAAAAGTAACCTCGTTTATACTTGCCAGCGCGTATGCGTCATATTGGCCAGCAGATCAATTGCGCAATGGCACGTATTCGTCATAACAATAGAACATACCGTAACTAGTATTGTAATTTTCTATTTAGATGATATTTGTTTTGCTTTTGAGAAACAAATAAGATGCTCTATTTATATTAGAAGCTCATCGATTTGAAGCTAATACCTGCCGGAAGCGTATATGGCTAGCAAGCTGAACCGCAATATGATGGTGCTGAATCACGCAACTTGAACGTAGTTTTCCTATATATATAAATATTTTTTTTTTTTTTTTAAAGAGGTTAACTGGCGAATTGCGCGATGTACACCAGGCGTTGTGGTCAAAGCCATGGTAGTGTGGGACCTACAAACTCTCCAAAAATCCAGTCGTCCTCTTTGCCCCTTGTCGGCTGTGGCCGCAGTACTGTCTTCTCGAGATGACCTCGCGAGGCCACTCTTCTTGCCATTTAGGCTGCCCGACTC
The DNA here is from genome assembly GCA_003439945.1 of Dermanyssus gallinae. Taxonomy (NCBI): domain Eukaryota; kingdom Metazoa; phylum Arthropoda; class Arachnida; order Mesostigmata; family Dermanyssidae; genus Dermanyssus; species Dermanyssus gallinae. Next base: position 53,523 of record QVRM01006452.1, read on the forward strand.
TGTGTGGCGCTTATCTTTACCTTGGAGACAGATTCTCAGACAGATGTCAGAGGAATTCCCAGCTATAGGTTCCGGAACAGTAGGTCTCGTTCAGTTTCAAAAAGTTCGCAGCGCCCATATCGGTGCTCCACATCGTCAGCCTACCCTGAGTCGCACATGCGGCATACGGGGCAATCAGCTTTACCAATGGGGTGTGGATATTGCTAAAAGCAGCCACCATAGCATGTCAGCAGTTACGCGAGTGGGTTGGTAAGCAAGCCGTGTTTGAGGTTTTGTATCATTTTTTTAGATCAGGGAGTATTATTTGTTTTGTCCGGTATCCAGAATGACCTGGCTGGGTTGGTTCCTATTGCTGGCTTAATTTGCTTAGGGTGTCTGTTGTGCTGGTTAGTATTCCCTCGTCCCGGGCTTTAATTAAGAGGTTTCCAGATGCCAGTTCTCTCTTAGATCCTAGGGAATTTGTCCAGGAGGGCACCTGTATGGCTGCTGTGGAAGCCGTGCGACTTGCCCGTGGTATGCTGAACGCCATAGGCCTTTGGGTCGTGTTGAGAAGGCGGCATGTTGTAGCTCTGGGAATCTGGTCCGTGGGAGTATTTTCCGTAACACTACTAAAGCTGTATTTTGCTGCATATATATTAATATATATGAAATTGTAAAGTTCATTAAGAAAATATATTTTCCAACACATTTTTTTGGAACACGGTCCATTGGAAGTCGACTCTTACTCCGAGAAGCCTTGTTTCAGAGTAAGAGTGAAAGTACTAAAATCTGTGACACTGGTCTTGTTGCCCGAGAACGAAGCCCAAATTTGCGACCGCAGGGCAGCGAGAAGCATAACATCACGACCTTTCACAGCGTTCAAAACTAACATGTAGCTCACATTGAAGCAATTTATCCGCATTTCAAGCCGATCAATTTGGTAGCACTTCAATAGCGATCTGACCCGTGTCCGTGGTTGCGCAGTAATTAAGCTGTTGCGGCGGACATGTCGAAATTGAGTGCATGCATAACTGACCTACTCCATCAGACTCCATAGCTCTAGAAGCACATACAACTACTTATTGTCTTACATTCAATGCTCGAAGATGCCTCTGCGGACCACCATACACATTTGGGAGATATATATA